>JAUTDX010006639.1:0-35562 GCA_030844895.1 Ambrosia x helenae | reverse complement strand
AATTTGTTTACACTAAACTTCCTCTGCGCCTATAATTTACAAAACGTGCAGATGGCTGCAAGAAATTCATGAATGAAAGTTGAAAATGTTCATATGGCATAAAAGAAAGTGATAGAAGTTCATTAATAAAAAAAATAACAGTTCAAAGTAAGTATCTCACATGTAAATCATTACTTTAACAGTATAGAGTTTTAGATTCCTGTAAGCACCTTGGTTTTGACAAAGAGGTTGTCATGAAGCGTCATCATTCCTAAAGCTTCTTGAGCTAGCCATGTATATTTCTAAGCGATAAACAAAGATGGGAAAACAAAAAAGAAAAGTTAGACTTGACGGCAAGATGGCTGATAATGCGTAGATGTTCACAACGGTAACATGACCTATTGTGGTCGAGTGGCTTGGATACAGCGGTGCTTTCCGGATGTTGACAAACAACGGTGAAGGTGGCTTACGATTCTGTTGACAATAGTGAGTGGGTGCTATGTGTAAGACTTATTGATTCCAATTGTTTAATATTATCAGTTTACAACATAAAAGCAAATTAATTCATGCGGGTTAGAAGAATTCAAATAGCTGGGAACCTAAAGAGTTCCAATTGCTTAAAGAGTTCTTTATTAATGTTTTTTATTATATTTTTTATGAGTGTAACAAATATTTAATTAAAAGTTTATTTAATAATGTATTAATATAAGTTTATTAAATAATGTATTAATGTGTCTTGAATTTTGAGGTTAATTACAATAATACCCTCCTCAAATGAAGTTAAATTACTATATTACCCATCTAGACTGCATTATACAGTAGTATATATATAGATATAGATAATCTACATTACTACAAGCACGTTATATGAAAAACCTATAAATCTATTTTATAGTTACTAGTGGAAATGTCCGCAACGTTGCCGCGGGTACTAATGTTTTTATTGGCGCCCATGACGTGATGGGTTACACAATTGCTTGTGTATCATCTTACTCGAAAAATGCCTAGGTCATCATATATGCAAAAGATGATGATAACCTTCTATGTTGTTCGATCCCAAAATGGAACATGCAGGTATTGATAATCGAAAACCTTGTCATTTATGTTGAGAAAGATCGTTATTAATCAAAGCATTCAAAGAAAAGGAATGGAGCCTACCCAAAGTCAGTTTTCTTAGATGTTTGGTAGCAAAATGAAGTGTCATGCTTCAAAGTTGTGTTTTAGTAACTTGTGCTTTGCATATTAACATATAAAATGATCAAACATTAGGTAGATCAAGAGAACTTACTTTTCAAGAGTTTTCTCGTGATGAATAGTAATTTTTAAAGCAATTGTAGAGTAATAAAAACACAGGCTCCTATATCTAAACTGATGTATTATTTTTTTCCCTAAGAGCATAATTAGATATAGTTAGATGGAAACATCTTCAATTACACGTAATATAGAACTTAGGTTTACTAGTCAAGTTCTAACCATTTTGACATCATTTATTATTTTTTTTAAGTGAACAAAGACAAACATGCATATACAGATTTTTTTCAAATTGTGATTTCTTTAAGCAATTAATTGCAATTTTCCAAGAACTTCAAATGCTAATTATAACTTGTGCAACTACTTACTAAGATACTGAAGTGATTACATCAATAAAATTTACAATGACTCCTCCATAGATTATGACTTAACAGCATCCCACTGCACAAAAATATTAAGAAAAAGAGTACATTAAAAACATCATAAGGATATATGTGGTATGAAAGGGCCTGAAGGATTGGCTTGAAGCAGAAAATGTTTTTGCGATTTGATATTATCATATCTGGTAGTGATGATGCATCTTCTTAGCATTGATCTGGAAAAAGAGATGGTCTTTTTTAATATGGTACACAAAGAATCAGTTATGAAAAAGCACATAACAACAACAATCATCACAACATTAAGGTTTATCAGTTGCCTACGAATCTAAAATCAACCCCAAAAAACCCTGACAACAAGACAACGAGACCGGGATAGTTGTATGTAACCTCACTTAATAGGATTTGGTACATGCATAAGTAGATCGTTAACCTAAACCTAGTCCGCCAACACTTCCGTTTCATTATCATTGAATGCGACGGTGTTCACGGATTTGTTGAATGGAGTCATCAAGCTGTTTGATAGGAATTAAGAGGCAGAGCCTCAGCGACTCGGTATATACAAGAGATGAGATAAAGATGAGAGAAAATTGCCATTAGCGACATTTAAAACCCCATCAATTTTGATTAATGAAGAGTTATGATTGCTTCCAATTGGTTGATGATAAATGACGAGCAATGCTTTTCGTTTGCAAACAAAAAACGGTTTACAAATCATCAGAGAATTGAATGTGAGGAAAATGGATGAATGAGTTGTATTAGCTATTTGTATAATGCTATTAAAGGTTGTATAGTAGGGGTATAAATGAAAGAAAATAGGTAAAAATTAGATATTTACATTGGGCATCTTGATATGTCATCTTAAAGTGTGATAAAATTACAATCCTATCCATTAGTATATAGATAGTTTTACATGACTTTAAGTCTTATGTAAGTTTCAAATATCTAATGCAAATTTGAGAATTTAAGTCTAGGTTAATAGAATAAGATACGTGCTTCGTACGAGGCATGTTTGACCATGGTATTTAATAATGAGTGAATTACACGTCGGTTGTTTAATATGTCATCCTTGATTAACTACATATCTATATTTTAAGAAAAATACTTATTAGAATTAGGTGTATAAACATACGTGCGTTGCGCGTTTTTCGTATTTGTTTAAAAAAAATAATTTTTTCAAACCGATTTCGAACCTGAGACCTCAAACCACACAAACGCATCACAAACCACTCCACCACCAAAGCATTTTGTTAGTTAATACAGAATCATAAGTGTTGAAAAAAAAATGCCATGTTTGAAAAGGGTGACCTCAAAGAACACACATATACCACAAAACACTCCACCACTATCCTATTTTGTTAATTTTATTGAATCATATGTATTATATATAAATAAGTGTTGTAAAAAAAAAGACTTAAATGGGTTTTGAACCCAAGACCTCAAAGAACACATAAGCACCCCAAACCACTCCACCACTACCTCATTATGTGATTTATTATTGAACTATAGGTATTTAAGATAAGAAAATAAATAAAATAATAACAAAAGTACTATTCAAATAGGTTTGTCTATTAATAATATATATAGTTGTATAAAATCACGCGCGTTGCGCGTTTTACAATCGAGATTTAGATGAGGTGTTGATCAATCAATGAATTATACAATCGAGATTCCATTTTAGTTGTAAACGTTATAAAAATAAAGAAATCTACACATAAGGTAACACATGAAATTTGTAACGAAATTACATAATATTATGTTATTTATATTAATAGTATATAATATAATAAAGTTTTTGAATAAAATAATATGAATAAAATAATAATGAAATTAAATAATATTAATAATGAAACTTAATAATGAAATTACATAATATTAATAGTATATAATATAATAAAGTTTTTTAATAGAATAATATGAATAAAATAATATTATAGTTACTATTAATTATGTTTAACTATTAATAGTATATAATTCAATCGCTATTTTTTATTTATTGTAAATTCACGTACACACCACCAAATCTATTTTTAAGTTATACACCAACCTTCATTACATGACTAAAACCTATAACCACTTGCGGCAACACTTTACTACACTCTTTGGTATAGTCATGTTATAAACCCTTTGATAGATTCCAATCACAGTTGAGTTGTGTTAAACATTTTAATAAAGAGTAAATAGGTAATCAAAACACGTCAACGTGGGGCTAGCCTACTTGGTAGAAACATATACCTCATAGAGAGAAGGTCCAAGGTTTAATCCTTGGCAAGGATATTAATTATGTAATGAAAACATTTGCCGTTAAAAATGGTAATAAAAAAAAAAACAACTTGGATGTTTATCGGTCTTAAAAATATAAATGTTAACTCGTGCACACTTATTTGTGTTTTGGGCGGAAACGTTCAATTTACACCACCAAAGAATCCATAGTTTGTACGAAACCTTTTTTCTTGTTATTGATGTCTTTTTAGTTGTTTATTTTTCATTGCTAATTATTAATAAATATTAATTTATATATTTAACTCAATAAATCAATAATAGAAAGAACATAATATAAAGGATCAGAGAATGGTAATACGAAAATGAGTAGTTGAGAGTTAGGGATAAAGGTGCTTGAGAAATGAGATTGAAGAGCTCATAAAGAATCAATGAAAAATAATTAATTTTGAATGTTAAAGAATTAAAGTTCCTGAAAATGATTAGTTAGATATTAGTTAAAAAATCAAAATAAAACTTTAAATGTTAATAGTTTTTCCAATAAACGGAACCCATTAAAACCTCAATCAGAATTTATTTTAAATCTTTAGGCTTAAACGGATTAACATGTAAAACTATATCATGAACGACCCATTTAATAAAGGATTTTTTAATATTGTGTTTGTGTTATATTCTAATCGTTTCAGGAATTGACAGCCATGAATACGAAGACAAAGAAAAATGGTTTACAAAAACATCAAACTAAATAATATCGTGCTGAAAACCAGCAAATATTAACCTTGTTTAATTAGTATTAATAATATAAAAACAAATATTTATAAAAATCTAAAGTAATAAAAATAAAGTTAAATATATATCAACAATAATTTAATAAGCCAATGAGTAGTGGTGGATTGGTTGGGGAAAGACTTGGTGTTCATTGTGACTTAGGTTCGAATCCTACTCTCCTTATTATTTTTTGCGACATCCGGGCAATGATGGTGACAAATGTACTAAGGAGCGTTCCATCCTGAGCAGCACCCCGGTTTTCACCCCGGCTGTTACTCCAGCGAGGAAACTCGTGTGGGGGCAATACGGTTTCCATGAGAACGCCGTAACCAAGGCTGATACACAAACGCGGCCCCAGTTAAGACAACGTAGTCTGTGACAGACTTTGGCTAGGGCTGCCGATTAAACAGTGTGTCATTGGATCACTTATATGAAAGTCACCGTTAAAAAAAACTATCATTTAATAATAACCTGATAAAACATAAATAAAAACAAAACATTGTATATAAACACCTAAAAACCCAACAAAATTTTTGTGAATACAACACAAGATTGACATGAAAGGAATCAATAATTTGGAAAGTACATTTGATCAAGTCAAACTCATATCATCTCAGAGTTGAACATCTATGCTCTCATTTGCCAATAATCTCTCTCTTTCTCTCTCTCACACACACATGATCACACATGCCATTCTAACTTGTAACCCAAACTTGTCATAAATCTCACACACCTCCCACTCTTTCACCACCACCAAGAGATGCATTATTCTTCCAAAACAATACCATGACCACAATCACCAACATCTTAACAACCCTCTCCTTCCTTCTCCTACTAATAATAACAACAATAACCCATCCAACCCACTCCCTAACAATCGACGGTATCCTCCTACTCTCATTCAAATACTCCGTTATATCCGACCCACTTAACGTCCTAACCACATGGAACTACTCCGACAACACTCCATGCTCATGGAACGGCGTCGTTTGCCAAACCATCCAAACCGAACCACGTGTCACCAAACTATCCCTCCCTAACTCCTCCCTCATTGCCTCCCTTCCCGCCAATTTAGGATTAATCCAACACCTTAAAGAAGTCAACTTATCAAACAACTCAGTCAACGGTTCCATTCCCTTGTCTCTATACAACTCAGTCGAACTCGAGTCGTTAGATTTGTCTAATAATTTATTATCCGGTAACATTTTTGAGTTTGGTAACGGATGGAATAATATTCGGGTTATTAATATTTCGGGTAACTTGTTAACCGGTAAACTCCCGGTAAATCTTGCATTGCTTCCTAACTTAACGGTAATTTCGTTGAAGGGTAATTATTTATCCGGTGAGATTTCTAATGGGTTTGGTTCTATTAAGTTATTTGATGTGTCAAATAATTTAATTACCGGAAGTTACCGGAACATTTTGGAAGTGGTCATGTGGAATATTTTAACGTGTCACATAATAATATTACGGGTGAGATTAATCCGGAATTTGCGGATAAGTTTTTAATGAATGCGACAATTGATTTGTCGTTTAATAATTTAACGGGGGCAATTCCGGAATCTAGTGTTTTTTTAAACCAAAATGAAGGGTTGTTTGATGGGAATGTGGGATTGTGTGGGAAGCCTTTGAAGAATTTGTGTGTGATTCCTTCTTCGGTTTCGACTCCGCCGAATGTGTCGGCGGATTCGACCACGTATCCTCCGGCTATTGCTGGGATACCGGAGACGATTCCCTCGTCTCGTTCGAGTGATTCGTCGAATGGTGCGTCGTCGAAGGCTTGGTTTAAAACGAGCACGATTGTGTGGATCGTGGTGGGAGATATCGCGGTTGTAGTGGTTTTGGGGATGGTTTTTGTTTATGTTATGAAAAGACGTCAACGTGGTGCATCAAGTGATCAGCAAAGTAGCGATAAAGGTATTGTGTATTATTGATCAACTTTTTACGAGTAATTATATTTTTTAGGGAAAATTTATCAAAATAGACAAATTCAACCAAAAAATTCCAATATAGACACCACTTTTAGCTGGTAGCTAGGGATTTTTTTAGCATCTAGCAATAAAAATTATGTGTCCTTCCGGAAATCTCTTTCATGTAGCGTGTCAAGGACTAGAAGTGGCTTAAAAAGCTGCTAATTTTGTTTAGTTGGCTGGCTAACTTGATTAGGGCGAAAAAATGGTGTCTAGGAAAACCTTTGGGTGTAACTTGTCTATTTTCGTAAATTTCCCTTTTTTTAACAATGTCTACTACTTAATAATAAACTCTAACTAATGTGTTCTCTCAAATAAAGGTCCAAATAAGGATAACGATTGGTCGTCAGATGACGAGCATAAAACATTACGTTCATGGGGATGTTTAATGAAGAGAAAAAAGCACCGAAGGTGAAGAACTAAGCGAAATTTCAAGCTCCGAATGCTCGGATACTGAAATGGCGCAATATGAGAAGGATAACCCCGACGATTTGGCCGAAAAAGAAGGGGAGAAAAAGGGGTTGGTAACGGTTGGTGGGGGCGATAAAGAGCTAGAGTTGGAGACGTTGTTGAAAGCGTCCGCGTATATACTAGGAACATCTGGCTCGAGTATAATATACAAGGCGGTGTTGGAGGATGGTACCGCGTTGGCCGTGAGACGAATTGGTGAAAACGGGTTGGAGCGGTTTAGGGATTTCGAGAACCAAGTGCGGGTTATTGCGAAACTTGTTCACCCGAATCTGGTTCGGATTCGGGGATTCTATTGGGGTGCGGATGAGAAGCTTGTAATCTACGACTACGTTCCCTATGGCAACTTAGCCAATGCTCGCTATAGTAAGTCATCTCTTTTTCTTTCTGCTCAATTTAGCATTTCAAGTGTGCACGTTAGCATTTTTCACTATAAAATGTTTTTTTTTTTTCTTATTGACTAAGCTTTCATTTTTTTTTTATATAAAACATCATTTTACTATTGAAACACAATAATATATTTGTTACCAAGTAGCACTTGTTTTGTTGTATTTTCGAGTCCTACTTTGTAGGTCTTTAAAAACATAGATCGCATGAATTATGTGAGTTGAGGTTAGAAAAAATAAAGTTGGAATTGTCGATATCAAAACATATGGTATTACAGTATTTAGGGTTTATTAGTATTAGGCCCATGGGTCAGATTTATCTCTAAATATTGTAATACCATATGTTCTGAAATTTATAAAAGACGACAAATTTTGCCTAAAGTTAGGGTTCGAAATTTGACTTTACTTTCTCTACGTGAATTTAACACGAATCAATCGATTGGCTTTTTTTAGACACCAAAATCGGACTTGGGAACTATGAGATTAGACTATAAATTAAGAAAATAAAAGACTTTAGCTATCCAAATAGGTTTCGAAGCACATTATTTTTCTCAAGTAGTTTTAAAATAGACCGTTGTATTAACGATGTAAAGACTTTTTCATATGATAGTTTCTTAATGTTATACTAATCAATAATTATACACAACAATAAAAGTTATGGTTAAAATAATGATTTTAACAATAAGATGACAAGTTGCATTATTTTGGGAGTTTGGAATTTTATTAATTATTATTATTTACGAAAGCTAAGATTTAGAGAATATAAACCACTGAATATTGTAAAATCTTAGAATAAATATACGATTATTTTATATTTTCACAAAATTCCTCTACACACGAAAATCAACATGCACATGCGCAATCTAGCTTTCCAACATTATTATTACTAAAATGAGCTGTTGACGGGGGACCGAGTTGGAGTAGTTGTAACTGAACCTTTTGTTTTATTAATTCACGACCTCATGCACCACAGGTCAACTGTCATGTAGCGGGTGTTCTCATTAGTATATGTATACTTTTGGCCAATGGCGTATGATAGCAATAAAGGTGCTATGTAATCAATATTATGTTAATTAAATTATTCTTTACAAGATATGAATCAAATTAGATAATATTTTTGTGAAAGTAAATAAATCATTTATTGTTGTTGTCCCAAATCATTAACATGCTTTATTGGCTTGTAATTTGGTAGGGAAGGTTGGATCATCGCCTAGTCCGCTACCGTGGGGAGTACGGCTTAAGATAGCGATAGGCACGGCCCGTGGGTTATTGTACATCCATGACAAGAAGCAAGTGCATGGGAATCTCAAACCGAGCAACATTTTGTTAGGATCTGATATGCAGCCTAAGATAGGAGATTTTGGGCTTGAAAGACTACTGATTGGTGATCAAAGTTGTAAAGTGGGTGGATCAACCCGAACCTTCGGTAGCAAGAGGTCAACTACTTCTCGAGATGGGTTTACAGATATGGTTATTGGGTCAAACCTAAGCCCAAGCCCAAGTTCCATGGGCATTTCTCCATATTATGCACCAGAGTCACTTAGAAACCTAAAGCCCAACCCGAAGTGGGATGTATACTCATATGGCGTTGTATTGCTTGAACTTCTAACGGGAAAGGTTTTTGTGTCGGATGAGTTTGGACCCGCTAGCATGACGTGGAGCGCCCCGTTGACGGTTGAAGAGAAGAAAAAGTTGTTGCGAATGGTTGACGTGGCGATTCGTGCTGACATGGAAGGCAAAGAGGTGGCATTGTTAGGGTTGTTGAGAGTGGCTTATAGTTGTATATCACCGGTCCCACAGAAGAGACCACATATGAAAGAGGTGCTACATGTTCTTGAAAAATTTCCAAGTGGTGACTTGTGTTTTCTATAGTTAGTTTAAACAAATAATTGGTTGTTTTCATTTAATTTATGTGGTCTTTGTCTATAACATTTTTTTATAAAATAAATTAGAGTGGATGTAGGACGAGAATTTCAAAATTTGTGTATATAATGACTTTTAATAATACTATTATTGATTTGATCTATTTCAAATTGAAACATGTGTGTGGTGTATTATTATTTATCACTGTATTTTAGTTACCTTAGGTTTTTAAATTGATAAATTAAGTCCTATTTTATTTTTTATACAATGGAGGATAATTTTCTTGGAAACAGGCAACTAGTAATAAGCTAGAGGCCAAAATCATACAATTTACAGAACAATAAATGTAGTTTGAGATATTAAAAGTTAAAAATACTCCATGAGAATCATTTTAGGTGGGTAATGATGAAAAAAGCAAAACGGCCTGGATAGCATGGGAAAGAGTAACAAACCCGAAAGAAAAAGGAGGCGTTGGGCTGGGCTCGCTGAAACAAATGAACATGAGCTTAATCCTCAAGTGGTGGTGGCGTTATAAAAACGAACCGGTCAGCCTTTGGCGAAGAATCATTGACGCCATTCACCAAAATCATAGAGCTTGGTCATATCTACCTATTAAATCAACCATTCCCGGGGTTTGGAACTCTATAACAAAGATCGGAAAGGACTTCGACGAGGTTAACATACGGGTTGAGGGTCTGTTTAACGGTAGGCTGGGAAACGGCTTGGGGATTCGGTTCTGGCTGGATCGTTGGCTTGGTCAAGTCCCACTCAGGTACACATTTCCACACCTATTTACTTTAGAAACTAATAAATGTTGTAGTGTTGCTGCCAGAATTGTACAACAGGGGGACATACGGGCCTTGGGTTGGGAATGGAGTCGCGAACCGCTGCAAACTCAGGAAAGACAGGAGCTGCTGGAGTGCACAAACTTGATACAAAGCTGCACACTTTCAGAAAACAGGGATAATTGGACCTGGGAAGCGGATCCAAATGGCGTTTTCTCTACAGCTTCATGCCGAAGACTACTCACCGCTGCTGCTGTTCCTTTCTATCCTTTTGATTGGAGTAAGCTTGTACCAAAGAAGGTTAACCTACTAGCTTGGAGGAGCGAGCAAGAGCGTATCCCCACTCTCGAAGGATTGCGTAGAAGAAACATCATCAACACCTCCACGTTATGCCCTCTTTGCAATGACCAGGATGAAAGTGCTGAACATCTATTTACAACATGTTTTTTTTGTGACAAATTTATGGCTGAAAATAAGCGAATGGTGCAACATACCTCCGATCATCACCTTTGAATTCCGAGACATCCTAAAGACGCACCAAATCAATGGGTTGGGAGCTGTAAAGAAAAAGATTATCCAGGCTATCGTCTTAACAACCATTTGGGTAATTTGGATAACACGCAACAAGAAAATCTTTTCGGGAACAAGACCGAGTCTGGAACAATGTCTAGGCGAAATAAAATCACTTTCCTACAACTGGGTCACGAACCGCGGGAAGCTCATCTCAAAGGATTGGAACAAGTGGATAGCTTTTAATCTTAATGTGTAATCAATCTTATTAGGCTTGGTGTAATAGGTTTGGCAACTTGATACATATCTATTTAGCATCTTGCTATTGGATATTCTTGTAAATATTGGGTTTGGTAATCAAATTTGTTTGCCTTTCAAAAAAAAAAATCATTTTAGGTGGGATATGTTCGTCATATGTTTTATCCATAAATACGTGTTCACCTTGATCTCCTTGATAACTTTAGGGTAATAACAGGTATGTAGTTAAAACTTTCATCGTTCGTTGCTTTTCAGATGAACCCAACATGTGATAAAAAAAAAACGTTGCATGTAGCACCTTCTTCTTCCATGTCGGTTTTGATTCTTTCATAGGGATGGCTAATGCATCCCTGACTACACTACATCTTACATGGCTAGATATTTTACCTTGCACTAGACCAAGATTTGGTACTAGATTGACCTTGCAAAGGGACAAGATACTTGTAACTGTGGCGAATCTTGACCCGAAACTTTGGGGGGTCGGAAGTCACTAGTTTCGGGGGGTCGAAAACCAATTTCGGGGGGTCGAAACCTTATATACCAAAAAATTTCTATACGAATACTATATAATCGAAACTTCTGAACGAAA
The DNA here is from genome assembly GCA_030844895.1 of Ambrosia x helenae. Lineage (NCBI taxonomy): Eukaryota > Viridiplantae > Streptophyta > Magnoliopsida > Asterales > Asteraceae > Ambrosia > Ambrosia x helenae. The sequence continues at coordinate 24,138 of JAUTDX010006639.1, read as the reverse complement.
ATTCGGGGGGGTCGGCCGCCCCCTCCCGCCCCTATAAAGGATCGCCCATAGTTGTAAAAGGTTTCATTGATAATAAGTTAAAAATAGAGTAACACTTCTCCTTTGCTTTGGTTAGTATTTTTTAGTAGACTTGTAATTTGTAAAAGGGAGTTCTACTTATTTGTTAAATTCAAACAAACGAATAAGGATTCATATGAGAGAATAAAGTCAAAACCGATTTTAACGAGACCAATACTCAAAAGAGGGGCTACAAGCCCACATATGCAATTTTGCAACTGCTCGTCGGAATCCGCTTCGATCGGCAGTAGTAGCGTTCCCGTCTGCCCGCAACACACACACACTCTCTATCTCTCTCTCTCTCTCTCTCTGTCTCTCTGTCTCCTCACCCGATTCAACTACCCACAAATGGTACCCACGAGACTGTCGACAATGTATTCGAGCATTGTAAAGTACCTGTACATGATTACCTGACGGTGCCCTGTCCACTCGGGATGAGCTTGGGACACTATGGGTACCAACCGATTTCGAAAACTCACAAAACTCAATACCAATACCGAAAACATATAGTACGGTACTAGTATGGTATCAATATTTTTTCTTAAAATACTGATACCATACCGATACCGAAAATACCGAAACTGAAAACTTCTAAATGTGAGTACCGATACCGAACACCCTCAGTTCGGTATGAAATCGGTTCCGAATCAGTTTCGGTTCGATATTCGGTGCAATATGCTCATCCCTACCGTCCACCCTAAAATTCATTTTTTACAAAATAAAAACAAGCCGTTGGCCTAAAAAAATAAAAATAAAAGAAAAACACCAATTTTGAATTTTTTTTTTCTTCAAAAAACACCAATTTTGAATATGATACCATACAAAAAGCCCGCTTTCCTCTCTCATTTGAAAATAACACCACACTCTACTTTCTCTCTCTACACCTCCACTTTCTCTCTCTAGTTTCAAACATGGCAACAAACATCGGAATGATGGACGCTGCATACTTCGTCGGGCGATCTGAAATCTTATCCTGGATCAAACACACTCTCCATCTCAATCTCTCCAAAGTTGAGGAGGTTCGTTCGTTACATTTTCATCACATAATTCAAACCCTAGAATTCGAATTAATTGCACAATTTTAATGGATTAAATGTATTGCTTAATTGTAGGCATGTAGTGGTGCTGTTCACTGCCAGTTGATGGACGCTGTTCATCCTGCTGTGGTGCCTATGCACAAGGTTAATTTTGATGCGAAGACGGAGTATGATATGATTCAGAATTATAAGGTTCTTCAGGATGTGTTCAACAAACTTAAGATCACTAAGGTTTTTTTTATAATATTTTTTGATATGTTTTGTGTTTTTTTATCTGCAATAAACAATATAATAGATTATAGATGGATGCTTGACATTTTTGTTCTGTTTCTGTTATAATATAGAGAAATTTAGTATTTCAAATGAGTTAATTAGGTTTTGGAGGGTAGTATGTGTAATTTAGTTGAATATTGGGCATTATGCTTGCTAAAATTTCAAATGGACAACATAATAGATGGATGATTGACATTGTGATCTGTTTATAGCATACTGTATACAAATTTTATATGCTAAATGCTGGGTTTTAAAAAGCGCGCCTAGGCGCATCAAGGCGCAGCCATGGTTGCCTTAGGGCTTTGCGCCTATCCTTTTTCCCAAAGGCGCGCGCCTCAGGTGCTTTTTTGTCAAATTTCAGGCGCTTTTCTCCCTGAGGCGCGCGCCTCATGTACCCAGGATATTTTTTTATGCATAAAAATGTTGTACCTTGGTGTTTTTGGCTTGTGCATATAGGTAAAAATCACATAAAAACATTATTTATAGCTATATTTTGGGCAAATGAAACTAAAAACTCATGGAATATATATGGGATACCGGATATATAAAAAAAATTATATAATTAGTGTGCGCTTCGGCTACGAAAATCCCACGCTTTTTGCGCTTTGCGCTTCGCGCGATGCGCTTAGACCTCGTCGCTTTTGTGCGCCTAGCGCTTTTTAAAACCAAGGCTAAATTAGTGAATTAGTTTCTGGAGGGTAGTATGTGTAATTTAGTTGAATACTAAGCATTATGCTTGCTAGAATTCAAATGAACATTAGAGAATTATCTAGGATGAGCAATGTTTGACAATATGCCACAGTTAGCTTGCAAAGAAACTACAAGTATGATGGCTATAGACCACTTTATTCATTTAGGAATTAACTCATTAAGTAATTTGGTATCTGTGGTGACACGACTTTAGTCACCGATTCAGATTGAGGATGCCGTGGTCATGGTTTTAAAAAGCACGCCTCAGGCGCGTGAGACGCGCCAAGGCTCAGGGTCCAACGCTTTTTCTGACTGCGCCTAGCCTAATTCCAAAAGGTGCAGTTTATTTGTAACTATGTTTTGGGTAAAGGAAGCTAAAAACCTATGGGATATATAAAAAAAAATATATAATCACCTTGAGCCTCAGTTTTAGACCTCGTCTACTTATGCTTCTGTAGTTATGTTTTGCGATGAATTGATAATAATTGTTAGATTCCATAAAATTGTGTAGCTAGTTCATATTTGGTTATAATAAAAGTATGGTTCACTTTGCTACAAAATTTATTTAATCTTTTACTTTTTCTTTGCCACAATAAGTCGGTTCGCAAAAATATTTTAGGTTGTTAGCATAAAAATAAAGTTTCAGTTTGATTTGGTTCTTGTGATTTTCTTGAAAGGTCAATTTTGTTGCGAAGACAGAATTTAGTATGATTTAGAATTATAAGGCTCTTGAGGATATTTTCAACGAACTCAAGATCGCTAAGGTTTTTACAATATTTTCTGATTTTATTTGAGTTTGTTCATCTGGAATTTTGTGTGTGATCTGAAACTCGCTCATTTGTTTTAGTAAACATAATAGATGGATGGTTAACATTGTAATATGTTTCTATTTTTTTCTTACACAAATTTAATATTCCAAATGAGTGAATTAGTTTCTGGACTTCAAATGAACAACATAATAGATGGATGATTGACATTGTGATCTGTTTCTAGCATCCTGTACATTCTGAATGTGCGTTAAATTTGTTGAATACCAAGCACGATGCTTGCTAAATATCAAATGAACAACATATTAAATGGAATGTTGACATTGTTATCTGTTTCTATTATACCATACACAAATGTAATATTCCAAATGAGTGAGTTAGCTTCTCGAGGTTGGTCTGTGTAATTCGCCGCGTACTAATCATCATACTTGCTAAACTTCAAATGAACATTAGAGAATTATGCTAGACTGAGCAATGTTAGGCACAGTTGGTTTGCAAAGAAACTACAGGTATGATGCTTAGTATGATGGCTATAGACCACTTTATTTTATTTAGGGATTAACTCATTAAGTAATTTGGTATCTGTGGTGACAGCATATCGAGGTGAACAAGCTGGTGAAAGGAAGGCCTCTGGATAATCTTGAATTCATGCAATGGATGAAACGATACTGCGATTCTGTTAATGGAGGCGGTTATGAAAAGTAACTTCTTTCCCTGGCCTCATGGCAATTACCATTTTTCTTTATCCTGATATATTTTTCTTTTTATTGTTTTATTTCGTTTAGTTTCACAACTAATACAACTGTATCATCTCTGTTGCATTTTATGGAAATGAGCCCTAATTCCTATACCCTAAATAAATTGTATTCAGCTTATCAATCTATATACTTTTATCGTCTTTTTTCTAACTCATCCTAATTTCTTGGCCTTATTGGGTATGATGCTAACATATGTATTGTACTTATTGGATTTGCCTTTCAAGTTTCTGATAGACGATTAAGAGAGAAAAGAATAACAGAGAGAATAACCCAACCCAATCGTAATCTCATTCATCAATCACAGCTGCTTATAACGACTACAACTGCTACTAACTGCTAACTAACTCTTTACACTGACACCCCTTTAACTATCTGTTCATGACAAGTATAGTCCCTGACTTTCTAACAGACTCATTCTACTATGACATTATTACATATTCAGTCCCTGGACTTATTATTACACTTATTACACATCAATACTTCCCCCCCAAAGCATTTTTGCCCTCAAAAATCAATCTTGAATTCTGGAAACCTTAGTTGTAGATCTTCTGCATTTTCCCAAGAAGCTTCAGTGACTGGTAACTTGTCCCACTGAACTAAAACATCCACAGAAGCTCTATTGCCCCTTTTCACTAGCCTCCTCTGCAGAATCTGCAGGGGTTTAAACAAAAATCTTGGTTCCTTAGGTAGTGGTGTCACTTGAGTCACATTCCCTCTTGCTAGTTTCAATAAAGACACATGGAAAACTGGATGTACTTGTGCAGAATCAGGCAAATCCAATTTATAGGCCACATTTCCCAGTCTTTCAGTGATCATAAAGGGTCCAAAGAACTTAGGCCCCAATTTGCTGTACTGAGATGCTCTCAAAGTAGTCTGGCCATAAGGGTGCAATTTCACATAAACAAAATCTCCCACTTTAAACTGTCTTTCACTTCTATGCATGTCTGCAGCCTGTTTCATTCTGTTCTGGGCTCTAGCCAATGAAAACTTCAGTAACTTGATTGTCTCCTCCCTATCAGTCAAAGCTTCATCTACAGCAGCAACCCTCACATCTCTGGGAATATAGGGAACAAATAATGGAGGAGGATATCCATATAAGGCTTGGAAAGGTGTCATTCCCAATGAAGTGTGGAAATTTGTATTATACCAGTACTCAGCTAGTGGCAGCCACTTAACCCACTGAGATGGTTTATCCATAATCATACACCTGAGGTATGATTCCAGACACCTGTTGACGACCTCTGTCTGTCCATCAGTTTGTGGATGATGAGCAGAAGACATGGCCAACTGGATTCCCTGCAAAGCAGTGAACTCCTTCCAAAACTGGCTAATAAAAATAGGGTCCCTATCTGATACAATGGTGTCAGGCCACCCATGTAATTTGAATACATTGTCTAGGAACACCTGTGCTACTTGAGCAGCTGAAAAAGGATGGGCTAAAGCCATAAAGTGACCATACTTTGTAAGTCTATCAATGACTACAAAGATGGCATCTTTTCCTTGAGACTTAGGTAATCCACTTATGAAATCCATGGATATGTCAGAGAAAACATGATTAGGAATAGGGAGAGGTTGAAGCAACCCTGGAGAGGCTATGGTCTCATACTTAGCTCTTTGACATACCTGACAGTTTCTGATATAATTCCTGACCTGCTTGTGAATACCCTTCCATGTCAACAGGGATTGAATTCTCTGAGTGGTACCATGAACTCCTGAGTGACCACTAGACACTCCATCATGACAGAAAGCCACAATGGATTCTTGTAACTCTTTATCCTTCCCTACCACAATCTTTCCTTTCTTCCATAGGGCAGTACCATTCCAGCTATACTTTGAATTTGTTTTACCCTCTTTCAAGTCTTGTAACACTTCTTTCAACTTAGGGTCAGAATTCCAGGACTCTTGTATCTTAGTCCAAATAGAGGGGTCAAAGGTACTTATAGTGAGGTTCATTAAAGTAGGTGCATTTACTCTAGAAAGAGCATCAGCCACACTATTATCACTGCCCTGCTTGTACTCAATTGCAAAATCATAGCCCATCAGTTTAGCAAGCCATACCTGCTGTAGAGGAGTGGTGATCTTCTGTTCTAGTAGGTGTTTAAGGCTCTTCTGGTCAGTTCTTATGATAAAGTGTCCTACTGACAGGTAGTGATGCCAGTATTTCACTGCAAAAATAATAGCCAGTAGTTCCCTTTCATAAACTGACATGGCTTGCTGTCTAGCAGACAATCCCTTGCTGATAAAAGCAATAGGATGTCCACCCTGCATCAAAACAGCTCCAATGCCCTTGCCTGATGCATCAGTTTCAATCACAAAAGGCTTTGAGAAATCAGGCATAGCTAGAACAGGAGGGTTAGCCATCACATTCTTGAGATTTTCAAAGGCTGCTTGAGCTTTATTGTTCCATAGAAATGCATCTTTTTTAAGAAGATCAGTCAAAGGTCTTGCCAAAACACCATAAGACTGAATGAATCTTCTATAATATCCAGTAAGGCCCAAAAAAACCCCTTAACTGTTTCACATCAGTTGGAACAGGCCACTCTTTAATGGCTGCAATCTTATTGGGATCTGTGGAAACACCTTTACTGGAAATGATGTGTCCAAGATACTCAACAGATGAACCACCAAAAGTGCATTTAGACTTTTTTGCATACAATTGCTGTTCCCTTAAAATTGACAAAACTACCCTCAAGTGTCCCTTGTGTTGATCAACTGAATTACTGTAAACTAGTATGTCATCAAAAAATACTAGTACAAACTTTCTTAAATGTTCTCTAAAGATATGGTTCATTAAAGCCTGAAATGTTGCTGGGGCATTAGTCAAACCAAAGGGCATCACTACAAATTCAAACAAACCCTCATGAGTCCTAAAAGCTGTTTTCTCAATATCACTTTCATGCATTCTTATCTGGTGATATCCAGCTCTCAAATCCAATTTAGAAAAAACTACAGCCTTGCCCAATTCCTCAAACAATTCCTCAACTAAAGGAATAGGGTAACTGTTTTTGATAGTGGCATCATTGAGCTTTCTGTAATCAATACAGAATCTCCATGACCCATCTTTCTTTTTGACAAGAACAACAGGTGCAGCAAAAGGGCTTGAACTTCCCCTTACTACCCCTGAGTCTATCAACTCATGTGTCAACTTTTCAATGATATCCTTTTAGGCAGACTGATATCTATAAGGCTTAAGATTGACTACTTTTGACTCATCTTTCAATAAAATTCTATGATCAAAAGCCCTGTTAGGGGGTAAACCAGAAGGTACCTCAAATACATCTTCAAACTGTTGTAAAACCTCTTCTAATGCTTCAATTCTTTCAGGTTGACCTACCACAGTTGAGTGTTGAAACTCTTCATCAGCCTTCTGTAATTGCAAACTCAATAAATGAGCTTCAATTACTTTCTCATCCTTCTCTAACAACATCTGCATTGTATTGGCTGAGCACATAGTCACCTTGTTATTATCTACCCCTTTAAGACTGCATTGATTCCCATCAATGGTAAACTGCATTGTAAGATCCATGAAATTCCACACAATGGACCCAAGAGTGAGTAACCACTGTATGCCTAACACCATATCATAGTTGTCCAGTGGAATCAACAATACATCAGCAGTGAACCATTTTCCTTGCATGTACCATTGGAAATTAGGGGAGAAATCTGTGCAGTTGATCTCAGACCCATTTGCTACTCCCACAGTCAAATTTGAAACTGGTTTTAAAGGGCATTTCAACTTTAATGCCAATAGTCTACTCATGAAGTTATGAGTAGAACCAGAATCAATCAAGATTCTAATCTGTCTGTTACCCACAGTTCCTATCACCTTCATGGTGGAATAAGAAACCATACCAGTCAAAGCATGAATTGAAATCTGTGGAGGGTCTTTCCATTCTTGGTTGTCCTCCTCAACAGTTTCTTGACAACCAATGATATCCTCCTCTTCTTCTGCCCCGACCACTTCTAAAACATACAGCTGTTTGTTAGGACACTTATGTGTAGAGGAAAACTTTTCTGGGCACCAAAAACACTCTCCCTTTGCCCTCTTCAACTCCATCTCCTTACTTGAAATTTGTTTAGTGTTAGTCAGTTTCTTGATGTTAGTAGGTGAGGGTAATAAGGGTAAATGGGTCACATTAATGGGTGGTTTCACAGTGTTGGTAGTTTTTTGGTTATAAGATGAGTTATATCTGACCACTTGGGAATGATTAACCTTCTTATTGGTGTTGTCTTGAGTTTTAGCAAGGTAATAGGCTTCTTTCATGGATTGTGGTTTAAACATCTTCACTGGACCTCCAATTTCTGGCTTAACAGCCTTAAGGAATATGCTAACAGCATAGGGTTCAGGAATTGATACTTTTAACAAACAAGCATCAAATTCATCACAGAAGTCTTCTAATGATCCTGTTTGAATCATAGAAGCCAATTTGCCCATGGCATCTTCATACAAATCAGTAGAAAATCGATTGACAATAGCTTCTGCATATTCTTGCCAATTAATCTCAGAAATAGGCACCCCTTTGATCTTTAAAAACATCTGATGCCATTTCACTGCCTTTCCTTCCAAGTGAATAGCTGCATATCTCACTTTGAAATTATCTGGTGTTTCATCAACTGTGAAGAAGTGTTCACAGCGATAAATCCAGTCATCAACCTCTGTTCCATCAAATTTGGGAAAATCAATCTTTCCAATTCGATGAACACGATCATGCTTAACAATAGCCCCATTGTTCACAGTGGAAGTACCAGCTCCATTATTATTCACACCATTACTGGAATCAGTATCTAATCTTGCAAGTAAAGCTTGAACACTCGCATTCAGACTAGCAAATGTTGATTCAGACTTTTGCATGAAGGCATCAACCTTCAGCAATGTAACTGCATGATCCTCTACTGTCTTTTCTAAAGAGGATTTCTCAGTTTCAGAACGACTTCGAGTTGTCATATTGACCAGGAATTGAAAAGAATCAAGAGAGATCAAGAAAAGAACAAGAATCAAGAATTATGATTCAGATTGGACAAATCACAAATTGATCGATCCAAATGATTGATTGATCACAAATTGATTCAATCAAAGGAATATGCTGATCACAAATTGATCAACACCAACTTGTTAGTGAATTGAACGGTAGATGATAGAAAAGATTCAAAGAACAGAGTATGAAATGAAACAAAGAAGAATTCGACTGAATTAGCTGAATGAAAGAAGAAAATGGTTAAAAATGGAACGAATTGCAGAGGAAAAATGGTGGTGTCGGTGGTTAATGATGGTTAGTTACGGTGGTGAAAACGGTTATGGAAGTTAGTTGTGGTGGTTGATGGTGGTAACGGTTACCGGAGTGCCGAGGAACGACAGCTCTGATACCAATGATAGACGATTAAGAGAGAAAAGAATAACAGAGAGAATAACCCAACCCAATCGTAATCTCATTCATCAATCACAGCTGCTTATAACGACTACAACTGCTACTAACTGCTAACTAACTCTTTACACTGACACCCCTTTAACTATCTGTTCATGACAAGTATAGTCCCTGACTTTCTAACAGACTCATTCTACTATGACATTATTACATATTCAGTCCCTGGACTTATTATTACACTTATTACACATCAGTTTCGTATTGTAGAAATACGACTTCTTTTCTAGATAATATCATCTGTCATTTTTGCCACATTACTTGTATCAATTGAAAAGGTCAACTTGTGTTGTATTTAGAAACTTAGCTACATGATTCATTTGCATTGCAGTTACAATCCTCAGGAACGAAGAGGAGCATGCAAAGGTGGAAAGGACATGACCAAGAAATCTGCACCATCACAACCTACTCGGGGCACCACGGCTGCACCTAAACCCCATAGTACTCGAAAGGCAGACGCACCCTATGCCAAGAACACTAAACCATCTTCAACTATAGACACATCTGCATATGATCAACAGGTATTACAAGCACAAAACTTAACTGTACTCCAATTTGCATAAACAAACAAAAACCTTAAATTTTCTTTGTTATATACACAGATCACTGAACTGAAACTAACAATGGAAAGTCTTGAAAAAGAAAGAGATTTCTACTTTGCAAAGTTGAGAGATGTTGAACTCCTATGCCAACTTCCCACTGTCTCAAATTTGCCTGTAATTGTTCTGTCAACTCTCATTCTGTTTACAAGTTTTGGAAATTGCCGAAAAAATATATAAGCAGTTTTTTATACTTTTTTGCAGGTTATTGATGTCATAAAGAGGATCATGTATGCTACTGAAGAAGATGCATCATCAGTTATGGAAGAAGCTCATGCCATGCTTCTTAATGATGAAAAACATGAAGAGGGTTCGAATCAAACTGTAGAAGAAGACCAGCCAAAGCCCAATTCACTGAAAAGGAAAGCCGCTGTCGATGTAGAAGTTGATGCAGCTGCTAAAACAGCATTGTCTCCTAGGTTGAGGGTTTCAGATGCTTCCGATGTCCATTCCAATGGGTCACCTCTTGTGACCTGTTGATCATCATCATCATCACCCTGACATAACTTTGTTCATATTTTTCTAAATGTGAAAACATAATAGGACACTTTGGTATTTCAAGGATTTATTTTAGCATATTATGTCATGACGTTTCTGGTTTAATTAGGCATGATAAGTTTTGCATAAAACTCAATATGGAATATGTCACTAACCATTATAATGAATGAATTTGGCATTGATCAAAACCGATCAAAGTATCTAACCAAAGTCGGTCGGTTTAGTATGTTTAAGATTCATTTGGTATAGTGTATGATTTAGTTTTAGTTGTATACAGTCTGACTAATCGTTTGGAACTTGGATTCTAGAATACGCTTTAGACGGATTCGATTCAAAAATCATTTGATATTTATTTTCTTATGCAAATTAACAATTATGATTAAGGTTTACATCAAAAGCAATTAAACTAAAAGTGAAAACCAGTAATAAGTAGTTTTAATTTTGATTTGAAAAACAATTTCCTTGTAGCTATTAGTGTTCAAACATATAGAATAACAGAATTTAACAAAAGATTAATACCATGGAATTAGAATCTCCTTTTCCTTTGAAAAATGGTACACACAATTCTAAATAAAGTGATCCAAGTCTCTTTTCATCACTCTTTCAAGACATCTAATTCCCATAGGAATCCAATTCCTTACTCCTTTATTCCCTAAGTAAAAACACACTTTACTTCTTTAACATCATACAGTGTAACCATCTGATTCAACCAAACCGAGTTTCGTCTCGAAAAAATAAAAAGATGGGGATGGCAATATCGCGTTTAGTGAAAATGTTGTTCGCGAAGAAGGAAATGAGGATTTTGATGGTAGGACTTGACGCCGCGGGCAAAACTACCATTCTTTACAAGCTTAAACTTGGAGAGATCGTTACTACCATTCCAACAATCGGTACCTCAATCCCGTTCATATTTATAACCTTTTAGCTCGATTACTTTCCTTGATTAGACAACGTTTTATTTAATTAAACTAGGTTTTAACGTCGAGACTGTGGAGTACAAGGATGTTAGCTTTACAGTATGGGATGTCGGAGGACAAGACAAGGTACACAACATCTTTGTGTCGCTAACTAATTCATCACTCGATAACTTTCAATCTATGTTCATGTTTTTATGTATTATGTGAAGATCCGTCCCTTATGGAGACACTACTTTCAAAACACACAAGGGCTTATATTCGTGATTGATAGCAACGATCGAGAAAGGATTACAGAAGCTAGAGATGAGCTTCACCGCATGGTCAACGAGGTAGCAATAAACGCAGACAGTTCTACCTATTTCTAAGCCTTTTGCAAAATTTTATTCAAGGTCTTTTTTTTACACAAACATTGCTATAGGATGCTCTTCGTGATGCCACGATACTTGTGTTCGCAAATAAACAAGATCTTCCTAATGCAATGAAGGCATCTGAAATCACTGATAAACTCGGACTCCATTCCCTACGAAATCGTCGTTGGTAAATCCATTCTCCCTCTCAAGACGACAATATGAGCATTATGCGACGAGTCAAATGAAATGACAACTTCGTCACAATTAACTCGAAAAATTGTTTTATACTTATGTTAACAGGTATATACAGAGTACATGTGCAACATCTGGAGAAGGGCTTTATGAAGGTCTTGATTGGCTTTCGAACAATATATCAACCAAGGCAAGTTATATATAAGTTTAAGCTACCATATAAGATTAATAAATGTGTTTTTGGGTTGAATAATTAAAGGGTCATTCAATATTTTAGTACATGACGAATTTTAAGTAGAGAACTGCGATAGCACAAACACGCTTACTTGTTTTAACTATTAATACAAGGAGTTGCGCGAGCTTCACAGTTATCTACTAAAAATTGATAACATCTCGAACGCGCCCTATAATATTAATCTGTACAGGAAAAATATTATTCTTAAAATTTTCTTTTAATCTGACTAAAATATGAAAAATGTTGTTTTTCTTGCAGGGATAAGAGTCATCAGTCATCACTATAGTGCAAAGACAGTTCATCTGCACCCTTCTATAAACTATTAAACATGCTTGCCTGCTCATTTTCTTATATATGTGTGTGTGTGCGCGCGCGCGTATAGTCTATAGACATTCTATGGTTGTATTCTACACATCAATACTGTACTTTATAATGCAAAGATTCACCGATGACACTAGACTCCTAAACTAAACATATAACTGGTTAAAAACGCACTTATATGTCATCCGGAGAGCCCAAAATCGATACACAAAGAGAAACTTACCTCACACAAGAGGTCTCAGAAAGGGCGGTTTCATCAAAGTTAAATCTAGCGGAAACAAAGTCACCAAAACAAGAATCAAGATCCTATCATTAAACAGACTACATGGTTCTAGCCCGAACATAATTATTGATTAGTGATGTAAATGCACCTCAACATCATATTTTTGGAAAATAAATATGCAAAACTATTACCAAACCTAACAACCGTTGCTGATCGACACGCGAGTTGGGGGCACCAGCTTCATCAGCTGCTCTTGCGCCCGGATCTTCTTCAACAACGGTGGTTCTGGTGAAGATGAAACTGAAACTGAAACTGAAACTGATGATGATGCAACTGCCCATGAATCACTAGAGTTGTCACTGCTGAAATAGGCGTCGATTACACCATTTGGACTTCCAGGCACAAATTGGTACTTTCGCTTCTGACTTGTAAAGTCGCCACTTCCGGGATGATCAGATACTTCCAGGATGAATTTAGAGCACTCGTCCATTTTTTCCTGCGATAATTTATACAAACGTTAGATTTTAACATTTGAAAAAGTTAAAACACATAACTAAAATATTCATTTTATAAAACGAACCTCGCTAATGTCAAGAAAGTCTTTTAGACGGTTTAGATAATCGAATGCATTATCCGGATCAACCTCCTTGATCACAAGGGTCATTGTAGCAGCAGCAATTACAGATGGAAGATAAAGCAGAGACCTTGAATCTGCATTCAGTTTACAAAGATCAGCGACTTGATTTTCAAGAAAACCGAAAGGATCAAAACTGTTTTTTTATGGTATAAAATGAATAAAACAGTATGATTTTGTTTTATTTTTATTTTGTATTTTATCATTGGAATTTATATTATTGTTGAAACCATTTGTACTTTCAAAATCAATTATTATGAGTAATTTTATGTACTTTCATAACATGATTATTTTGAGTAGTATTGATGAGTGCAATGCCTGACATGTCTCAATGGTTTTTATAATAGTTTTCTAATGTTGGGTGTCTCAAAATTGAATTATTCTATAGGGCTGGCACACGAACCTGTTAAGACACAAACACGAAACATGTAAACACGAACCTGTGTATAACAGGTTAACACGATAAGGAACACCTAGTAAAACAGGTTAACACGATAAGACACGACAAGACACGATAAGACATGATAAGACCTGTTAAGACACGAACACGATAAGGCACGAACCCAAAATAGGTAAGAACACGACACGAAAATAAACAGGTCTTAACGTGTCGACCTGTTATAGACACGAAACCTGTTAAGGCCAAACACGAAACCTATTAAAATCGTGTAGGTTCGTGTCAGGTTATCGTGTTCGTGTCTGAATTGCCAGCCCTATTATTTTATGATGTTTTCACATTTGAAGGTTTTTCTTTACATTTTCCAAAGTTAAATGATTTTTTATAAGATTTGTTTTTTATAAAGATTTTTTAAAGTTTGATGGTTTCAATGATGACTTTGAACAATTGGTAATGGAATGAAAGTACACTGGTGACCACAGAAATTTGTTCTATTTGATCATTGAGGATGTTTGGCTTGCATTATAAAAGTGATTGTTCTGAATATTTTGTTTTCATGTTGCGGATGATCAGTTTCAAGCGTTCGAGCATAATGATTGTTTAGAGGATAGACAAATAATCGGTTTAGGATTAGCTGCAGCCTGCAAGTACAATGTCTCTAATTAGGGGGTGTTTGTGAATACTTATCGCTCATCGAAATAGGCTATTTGAATAACCACATCCAAACACCATCTTTGCAGGCGTAAATCGCTTTGTTATTATGACTTATGGCTGATTATCACAATGCCAAACACCCCCTTTGCAACTACTAATCATTTAGAGGACAGACATATTCTAATGATGAATATGTACTAATGCACATCCAAAACAATCAATTCAAACCAAAGTGGAACAATAATCAGAACCTTACCATTAATAACAGCAAGAACAAGACTTTCAGACCTCCTAACAACCTCCGAATGTCGCCAATGACCGATCAACTCAAGCCTGCGCATAATATAATCGATAAACGGAAGCGGGGTCACCGGATTCATCTTCCATCCAAGCGAATCCAACACCAAAAGCTCCATTTTCATTATAGTCTTTGATTCAAACACAAACTTTGCCCCTTCCACCTAAACCAACAACAAAAAACTCACATCAACATTTTCACAAACATCTCTTAAAATGTGTCAAAAGTTATACTAAACAAATACTCTATTTTAATAATAAAAATAAATCAACTAAATGAACCTATCTGGTTAAACTGATAATTATCCCTAAACTCTAACTATATAAAATACTCAATAAAAATTCACCAAAAAAAATATATATATATACCCCGTCTCGATCTTTATCTCCTAATTCAAGATTAACGTCTACAAAAACATAATCTTTATGCTTCAAGATTCAAACATTATGTCCAAAACAAACAAACACACACCTGCAAGTCCATTAACAAAGGCACATGAATCTCTTCAACTTTAGAAGCTAAAGACAAGCAAGCAACAGCAGCTAACTGACTCATCCACTCCTTATCTTTATTAAAACAACCACTCAACATAAACCTATCTAAATAATTAACAGCTAACACAGCAGTCATTGCAACAAACCCATAATGTCTACAAACCCTTATAACCCAATCAACAGATTCTTTCCTTTCTTGTCTCAACACCATTAAACCTTTATCTAACAATAACCCATTATTTGTCTCCTTCAACAATAGTAAAGAAAGCTCCTGTTCATCCCATGTCAACCCATGTTCAAAATGTGTAAAAAGATTGTGTTTTTGGTCCAAGATTTGAACTTTATGTTCAAAGTCAAAGTCTGCATCTTCTTCATCACATAAAAGATTAAAGGTGGGATTATTCATTGTGGGTGTGTGTTCATTATCTTGAAGAGAACAAGGAGATGAATATTGTGAGGTTTTGTGACATTGTTTGAGGTTATCTCTCTAGAATAATAAGGTTGTAGAGAGAGAGAGAGAGAGGTGGCCTGAAATAAACAAGCAATGGGAGAGGTTTTATGGGTCACGCCTGCAAATCTTGCTGCTTTATGATTATTAATAATTAATATTGTTATTATTAATATTATTATTAATTGATTGTGTGTTGTGTATTTTTGAGAGAAAAGAAAATGGAATGTAACGGCAACATTCGATCGTATATACAGGGAAGATGGGTGCAGCTTTTTCCTTGTTTATGTCCTTGTGCTTTTTGCTTTCTGCTACTTTGCACCCTTTATAGTTTTAATCTTTTATTAATTCGACCCTTCAAGGTTTGAAGGGTGTTTTAGTTACATTCTAAGTTCATTTTACCATCGCCATCACATAAATAATAACATCAATAATTCAATAATAGTTTCTTTCGATACTAAATTGACAATAACTTTTTTTTTTTTTTTTATTCTATACTAGATTATACCCCGGGAACGTCCCGGGGTTGAGAAATCTAATATGACATCTTAATTTTACATATGAAATAAATGCTTCGCTTTACAGTTACATGCAAGAAAGCTTCGAGTAGCACCTAACCTAAAACAATTAAAATGTATCTCCAATGTTAACGCCTAACCTTAAACAATGTATAACCTCTAATATTAATATCTATTCTAAAACAATATATAACTCCAATGCTAACGCATGTTGAAAATATAATTCATATTTACTGATTTGAACATAATTAGTGACTTGTCTATGCATGATTAGTGATTTACCTGAACACTTTGTGTTATTTTTTTTCTGTATGAACAAAACCCCACAAAAAATAGTCATTTTTTTATATAGCACTATGGTACTCGTTGGAAAGATAATAAAACGCTCGTTAATTTGGTGTAATTTTTTTCTTTAAAAAATCTCGTATATAAAATATATTAACGGTTAAAAATTATGGGAGAAAATATAAGAAAGAAAAATCCAATTTTATTTTTAAATTTTTTTTTCCTAAAATATCTCAATTCCACATGGGATGACATATGGCACACTTAAGGAGGAGAATGCCTCTTTTAGTGTCATGTCATTAAAATGGCTTTGGTTTATTATATGTATAGATTATCCCCTATTTTGGCTTTTCTCTTTCATTTAACTTGTTTTTTTTTCCAATCCTATGATCTTTTTATTAGTTGTATTCTATATTTTTATTTTTTCTATTTTTTTAGGTTTTAGAATATAATGTGTTATAAAATTATATGAATAACGTTGTCACGTGGCTATTTTTGTAATCATCTCGATATAAAACTTTTTGATGCTCGCTTACCCATTATTTAGATGTAATTTGATTTTTATTGTGGAATGGAAGGTTAATTTTTAGTATATTGATTAAAAAAAAGTTATGAATAGTAACGTACAAACATGTCGACATTCCCTTTGCATATATTCTTCAATTTTTGTAGCGAGTGTTTGTATCATATCAATATTGTAATGAATCGAACCGATACTGATCAAATGTAGCAATCGGGATCCGAAGTAGAAACTACTCATCAAATTGGATAAAGTTTGTAAAGAGCGTGACACGTCAGGAGAGGAAAGCGGGAATGAGATAGTCAGGAGCGAGGAAACATTGCCATGTTGTTTCGATACAAGAGGCGAGATGAAGTTTCACGTGTAGAGCTCAGGAAATATATTGGTGCTCTAATAACTCTTCTCGTCGAGGGCATACATGTATGTTATCCACATCAAAATTTGTTACGTAAATCATACATCTTGTATTAAGTTAATCAGTTATCAAAACAATGTCATATTTTATGAAAGTGTTAAACTTATGTTATGCTCTGATAGATTATCTATACGTTAAACATAATAATAACGCCAAGTTTATGTTATTTAAACATGCTAAACTATGCTTGAAGAGGTATAAGGCACTGACTCCGTATCTCCCATTATTAAGGTGCGGCTCTCAGTAAGGAGCCGCACCTCATTAGTGTTCTACAAGTTCGGTACATCAAGTACAATGAAATCGACCGGAGGTCAAAGGCTCTGAGGGACAGTACTACTAAGGTCGGATGTAAGTAAAACAATTCTGACTAGTATAAATACCCCCTCAAAAGTACAGGTGACACACGTTCGCACACACTCCAAACCTCTCTCTCTATCTCTCTATACTTTCTCCCACTAAACAAATACTTATCCTCATGTCGGAGGGTGGTCACAGAGAAGCCCTCCATCCTCCCCTGTGACAAGCCTAACGGCTTGCTAGTTTTGCAGGTTATATTCTATATATCTTATCAAGTTAAGCTTAGGCAAGGAGGACACCGGTGTGTGGGTAGGGATTCAAACTTGGAACCGCTAGGCTAGGGTTGTATAAGGATATCCACTAAACTAAGCCTTTAAAAAAAATTGGACTTCTTCCTCACGGTTAAAAGGTAAGAACTAACTTTTGTATCTTGAATGCTAAAATCCAATGTTGTATATTTGTAATGTTCTGTTATTCACAAATACTATTATAAGGTTTAACTTTGGAAATCAAGTATAATAATTTTTTTTTCTTTTGCTATTAAAAAAGTACAATGTTTTTTTAGATTTTTATAAATAAAGTTTGTAAGGACAATCCACGCAATGTTCTTGAGAAAGCATGGGGAGTGTAAAGAAACACTAAAAGAGTGAATGATAGAAACTACAGGGGCTGAATATAAACAATCACGCATGATCCATGTGTGTTACTAGCAGTGTAATACACGCGCTATACGTGGCTACTGATCACACCCTACGATTTATGACATTGGCTAGATGAGTAGAGAGTGGTGGACACGCGCAAGGAAGAAAGTGACTGATCACACCATGGAAGTAGGTGCTTTAATTTAAAGACTTTTGACTGTTTTTGTCTTCATAGGACCACGGAGGACCATCGGGTATAAGGTGTTTTTTTTTTTTTTTTTCTAAAAGTTTCCTATGGGAGTCTTGAGTTCAATTCCCACTAGTTACATTTGGAGGACATTGGTGGAGGGGAAATGAGGGATGACCCGGCCATTGGCTTGGGTTCGAGTCCTAATCCCGACCGGTTTTACCGATCATTTCACTGTCGTGCTTTCGGGCAGGTGAGTGGTCGGGTTTTCCCGGAAATTGGTGGCAATTGGTGGCCCGGGTACTCTCGAGTACCTGATTAGCCAAAATACGAGAGTGCTCGGAAATTGATTCGTTGGCCGTTCAAAAAAAAAATAAGGTGACATTTTTTTTTAAATTTCTTTTGAATATACAAAAAAAAAACAATAATATACGAGTTTTTTTAATATATTTCAACCCACAATCTCATATTTGTAAGACAGGACACCATATCAATAGACCAATAGTTATGGGTAATGACCTACAAGTTAAGGCTTAGGAGTGTATCTTAACATCTAAGGCGTTGAAAGTGACATGACATGTTAACATGCGTTGCATACCACTCCCTTATGTTAAAGGGGCGTTATGTGGTTATGTGTTAACATGTTAATGGGATGTTAAGATAATAAATTAATTTTTATTTTTCCATTTTTAAACTGAAAGTACCGATTACCGGTTCAATTTCGGTACCAAGTTTTGGCGAAAATCGGTATCAGTATTTTTGGTTCGGAAGCGGTATTTTAGTTAAAATACCTGTACCGTATATTTTTGGTATCAAGTTTTGGTAAAAGCCGGTGTCGGTATTTTCGATAGCGGAATTGGTTCAGTACCAACTAGAGATGTACAAACCGGGTTTTTTTTAAAAACCGAACCGTCCGGTTTCCAAACCGGTTTTTAGCACCGAAGAGAACCATCGATCGGAACCGATTTGGGTCGGTTTTTAAAACCGGTTTTTTTGCCAAACCGGTCATCCTAGAATCAAAATACATTGCCTAAATCGGTTTTTTTCCTACAAAACCGGTTTTTTTGCCAAACCGGTTTGTTCCTAAAACCGGTTTTCAACCCGGTCTAATCTCCAAAACCTAAAACCTATACGGAACCGGTAACTCGGGTCGGTTTGGGACCGGTTTGAACAAAAACCGGTTTTTGTCTAACCGGTTTTCCGGTTTTTTTTTCCGGTTCGGTTTTCAAAACCGGTTTTTTTGTTCACCTCTAGTACCAACCTCATCCCTACTAAAAACCATTTAAAAATAGGATTAAGTGGAGTTAACGAAATTAAACCATTTCTTTTAATGAGATGAAGTAAAATGACAAAGAAAAAAATGGGTAATAATGTAACCTCTAGATGGAGTTGAGAAATTTTAATGTATACCTTAAGTTCTAATAAAAAATTACAGATTGATTTATTCAGTTCTCGTAAAATAATTGATCCTTTAAACCATAAATTTATTGACTTATACGAGTTGATACAAAATCATGGATTGATGTATTCAATTCTTGTATAGATAAATTCTATCATCATCAAACCCATCAATAGCAAAAGCTAAGGTAGGGTCTGAGGAGGGTAAGATGTAGACAGTCTTACCTCTACCCGTTGGGAATAGAGAGACTGCTTCCAGTGAGACCCCCGGCTCGATAGTGGTCTTGTATCAAGCCTTGGACATAAGGCACATAATGCTTAGCAATTGGGACAAACCCGATTGGTGCATGTACCCCATTTTCTTTTGGCTATCAACGCCACCACATGATGCATGATTAACCGTCCGTCATTTTTAACGGTATTTTCACGAAATTAGTAAAAAAAAAACGTTAACATTAGTGCAACTTTACTTTTGCCCCCCGAAAACCACACATATATACATTATATGCACACAGCCGTAAGCGGGGCTAATTTGTTTACATCGACAAATATGTAAACATTTATCTCCCATTAATATGGCATTATTTGTAGTAAATATCTTGATTAGGTGGTATTTTACGGTTTGTCTCTCCAGTGATTATCTTCTACCTCGATCCTTTCTTAATTAGGATTTGTGATTTCAATGTTGCAATAAGTAATGTATTTAGAACTGGAACGAATGTTGAATCGGACCCCCACCAGTCTACCGGTCAGACTGGTCCAATCAACCGGATAATAAAAAATAAAAAATAAAAAAATATATATAACAAAATTTGAAAATTTCCTGTTCAACCTATTTTTCCATGTCCGACCAACGGTTTGATTCAAGCCCGTTTCAACCTATAACCCGAACTGGCCAAGGCACTGGTTCCAGGCCTGACCGGCCGGTCCGGTCTGAGTATGAATACACTGGCTATAATCATGATTAGGGATGAGCAAATATTACCGGCTATCAGTACCGAACCCATCCCTAATGAGTCTACTGATGTTAACAGTAAGTTTATCACACAGGGTTGATAAAAATTTTATTAACAAAATATATTTATATATTTAATTTGTTGCAATACTATTAATGATCTAAAAGTACTTTTTTCTGAAGACATTAATACTTTTAATGCTTATATTTATAGAGTAACGATCAAATACAAAGTGTTTTTTGGTAAGAACTGTGAAAATCAAAGGGGATAAAAAAATTTATTTTTTTTAGAATTTTTTTTTTCCCATGTGCTTAAACATACTTTCTAGATGAATAATACAAAAATAAAAATAAATTTTTTTTTTAGTGTAATTACGGCATTAAAGTAAATACATTAGTTTATACTAGAGTAATTATGTAATTACTCTACACCAAAATAAATTTTTTAATTTTTTTTAGTTTTCAATACTATAATACATGTTTAACAATATGGGAAAAAAAAATACCTCCTTTGATTCTCACAGTTCTTACAAAAAAAAACACTTTGTACAAGATCTTTACTCTATATTTATAATGTATATTTTTTTTAAAAAAACTGAACTTTCAAAATTAGGTAAAAAAACACTTTAATAAATTAATATGCAAATCATTTAAATTGTCAACTAGTTATTTTTTTTTAACGGCGAAGATTCGTTGACAATCATTTTCTACCTTGTTTCAACCCTTTTTGCGGAAGACAAGGCACCCGAGTTCGAGATAGCGCGAAGTGGACATATAGGCCTATCTTCTAGGGGCATAAATCGCCACCAACAAAACTCGAACTTGAGACCCCGAGCATGAACCTTTCCACCTCCTTCCCAACCAATTGATCTAGAGCTCATCAAACTTACAAGCTGATTAAAATTAAACAATATGTAGCAGTTAAAATTAAGTTATAAAAAATAAAACAAAAAACGTAAATGCTATACAACAAAACATAATTATTAGTTTTTTTACGTGACTCACTTTTGTTTTATCTTTGAACTGAACTTTTGGGTTCAGATATCCAAATGTCAACTGAAATATAATAAAATTCCAATCAGTGACACAGTTTGAATAATCATCCACTTTACTAAAATCCAGTTATGTACATAATTAGACTATTTAACTTATTTTCTTACACTACTACTATTATTATTATTATTATTATTATTATTATTATTATTATTATTACTATGTTATCATACAAAATCTATTGATATAACTTATTATTTATCATGATTTGTTTTCTTCTTTAACTTTCATTGTTTGTAAAGTTAATTTATTTGTAAAGTTAAGGCATAACAAGACATTTAAAAGTCGTGTTACAAATAATGATCTAATGATGCTATCGTGTCTTTTTTATTTGTAGCAAAATGATATCAAGGTATGGCATTGGTGTTTCTTTTTCAAGTGGTGAGTGTTTATGTCTCATTAAAGATAAATGACGTAGATTTTAGGATAAGATCTATTTGCCTTAAAAAAGTTATAAAATCAAATGATATAGTTTATATTATTTCAAGATCAATGTGGCGTGATATTTTTTGTTTAATAAACTTGAATGTTTATAAAATCCCAATGGTTAGGTACAAATTAAATATCAGTTTTTCACTAATCGATTTTTTAACCGATGCAAATGCAATTAATTAGACTGAAATCATCTAGTACATTTTATAATGTTAGATCCACACCTAGTTGGACAAATGGACAACAAGATATTGTTAAATTTTTTTATGCAAAATTCGTGGATCACAAATAATTATTTAATATATTTATAAAGACTTTGTAACCATTTTTTATGAAAAAACATAAAAGTAATAAAATTTGATGAGCTGGTTTCAATAAATGGTTATTCAAGGCATATATGGGTACATGATGTATAATAAGATTTTAGTTTTTTTTAAATGAATAAAAATTGTTGAGTTTGAATCCGAGTCATTATATCATCAAATATGTTGTGACGATACATCAACTGAAAAATATGATATGCCGCATTTCTTTGACCAACGTACATGATGTATTCAAGATGTTAAAGGACTTTTGGCTGAGCATAGGACCTAGTGAACCGTAAGATGAGTGTTAAAAAAAAATTAGTGGGAGGTCACAAAGTTGACTTAGCTTTTGTATATGAGCTTAAAACGTGCTGAGCTGAGTCCGAGCCATACTAGGCTTGAGCGTGAGTTCGTTTAATTATTTAAGCTAGACTAAGCTCATGCTCGATTTGTTTATTATTTATTAATTTATTTATTTTAATAATAATTATTGTTTTATATATAATTTAGTTATTTTTCATAAATTTATAAATATTTGTTATATGAATTAATATATTATTAATGAAAAAATTAGATAAATATTAGTCTCGTTAGGCCTATGAGCCGGCTCGAACTCAATAAGTGAGGCTCGGGCTCGTTTAGTAAACGAGCTTGCTTTTAGGCCCAGACTCGAGCTCGTTTAAGCTCGTCTAAAGTCGAGTTTTGTTTACCCAAGCTCAAATGCTCACGAGTAGCTAAGGTCATTGATTTGCACCCTTACCTTTACCTATCCTTTTTCTTTGTGGCAGTTGCATGGTACCTTTATCTTGTGCCTTCGTGTCTATATAATGTTTCATTATACTATATTGTTCGACCGTTTTCTTTTATTGATAGCTTACTAATATTGTATTTTAGTTTAGTTATTTCTAGATTTCTATGGTTTTTAGATCATATTTGTAGAACTATATAATTTTAATAATCTTTTCATGACTAGATAGGGCTTTGGTTTTGAAGCTGAGAGCCTCCCAATAGCCAACCTCTTTATCTCTGATAGAGAAATGTTTACCTACATCTCATCTCTTATAAACATTACTAATTATAACTTTGCTATGAAATTTTACTTAAAATGATTGGTTGGTCTTAAGGTTTATTTCAAATGATCAATTGAACGCAGGTGTAGAAAATGAGTTTTATAATATACTAATATAAAAGTTATATATACACATGCTATATTATATTATAATACATTTAATAATACATTTAAGAAAGATAAAAATGTAATTTTATGTAATTTAAAAGTTTATGTAATATAACTTTAAAAAATCTGTTATACTCCTTTAAAACATATTGTTGAAATTTAACCCAACTACACTCTATGATTTGTAAATGGCTATAATTTTTCATACGTTAATCTATAAAAAAGTTACACCATAAAAACGAGTATTTTAATCCTTTTAAATTGAGGATGGTATTGTTATAGCTTTTATTTTTTTTAAATACGTGATTACCGTGTCTGTGTTTCCCGTTGTATTGCCCGGACACCCCTCTAGAGAGTGTGTGTAGAGAGAGAGAAAATGATAAAATGATAACCCACTCAAATTGAGGAAGTATGTGTAACCCTAATCAAACAATCAACTTTCTATTCATGTAGTATATATTATTATATGAAGAAACAAGTACATGAGGGTTGGATCTTCAGGAATAAATCCACACCCTTGTCGTTCTAATGACTTTCAACAAGCACTTGGCAGCTGCACAAACAGAACATCGTTATGGCTCGTCACAAGAATAAGGTTGACCCTGTGACCACCCTCTGGCGTGAGAATAAGTATTCATAATAGGGAGATATAATGTGAAAGAGACGGTTGTGAATGAATTATGACGATAAATG
>JAUTDX010006638.1:0-32933 GCA_030844895.1 Ambrosia x helenae | reverse complement strand
AGGGCTTATTTCTGATGTCAAAGACTACACATACTGGTATAATCAAGTAAAATCGGTTAATGACTGTGTTTAATTAGGCAATTAGTTTGATTTTGTGTGTTCAGATTGGTCTAAACTAGATACGGAAAGTAAGATTTTGTTGGAGAAGGTGATTTAAAGCAATTTGGTAACCGTGAAAGAGTGAGATCCTGTTTGTGTTGCGATAACGGATATGTCAACTTCACTTGCATATGAACATCATGATCTCCATTTGGTTCTTTAATCATGGCTGATTGAATAATAGAACAAAATGAATGAAGTGGTTCTAATTCTGATTTTTTCAATGGATTTTTTGACTGTTTGATAAGGTAAAATGGTAAACCTTATAATTAATTGGTAAAATTTATCTTCAACATTATGGGTTAAAAAAGGGGGGAGTGGCATGTTTAGTTGACATATGTTAAGGGTTGACTTTTCGGTCAATATTTACAGAAAGTCAATAAAAGTCATAGTTGGCTTATTTGAATAACCAACATTCAAAACGGGTAATCTTGGATACGGGTCGAAATGGGTCACCTAGAATATTTTATATTAAAACTAATTTAAATGTTGTATTCTTATTATTTACATACAAAAAAATAATATATTTGAATAATTGTATTTAAAATTTGTGCAAAGTTGTATGACAAATTTTAAGCTTCTGGATTTTACTGAAAAAATTAGAAGCAGCATGTATTGATTGTGTTGAATATGGTAAAATGACCAAGGATCTAACACTTGTTATCTATTGATCTAAGTACGTCACATTTTTATATTTAATATAGCGAATACTTTTTTATCATTTTTACTTAAATCTCTAAGAACTTGTTAAACGTTTTCCAGGCTGAGCAAGGGACATTATTTAAAACACTAAAGAGTTCTTTGATGTTGTTGCATATTGGTTACCTGGTGTCGAGACTCGAGATAGTTTCTCGGGGACTCTTCACACACCTTTAAGTATGTTTTTCTCTAATTCTAAGTTAATAATTGTCTAATGCAAGAATTTTTTTCATATTATTTTATAATCTTGTAAGTATATTAAAACTTTGAAACAGTGAAAATGGATGCAGTTTCGTCTTCAAGGAATGTATGGAAGGACGCTCTTGCAATCAATATTTAATCTAAGTGTTTTTTTATAGCAATTTGAGGTTTGTGTATGTATTTATTTGTTTATGTAGTTTGTGCTTGGTCTTATTTTTGTTTATCTAGTAAATTAGAGGTTTGTCTACTATTTGGGAAATATGTTTTTATAGGCAATTACAAGCTCGTGACTAAAGAGAGGAGGCTACTAAAAAAATATGGGTTCATATATGAATCATGATGTTCTGGAGGACGAGGAGGCTGCTAAAAATTCTTGAATTGAATGAAGTTCTTGAATTAAATGATGGTATTACCCGACCCCATATATGATATTTGTTTGTATAAATACCATTTAGTAGATCAATATTTGTCACTCATTAGTTACAACCCCATGAGTACAACTTGGGACCAACCAAGTTTTATGGTTTTTGAAAGTGTATAATCTGGTAATAGAAGGAAAGGAAATGAAGAAGACATTGTATAAATGAAAGGTAATTGCAATTCATAGATAAAGAGAGAGTGTTTATATACAATATAACATAACCATGAAAAACAAAGAGCCTTATAATTGTCAAACTCTCTGTTTTTTATCTGTTGTGTGTCTTCTAATGATTATATAAATTTAACAAGATTGTATTGCCTTCAAGTGTTACAGATCCTGTACCCGTTGCTCTTGAAGTGACCGTCAGTGAAGGTCTATACGTGACAGGTTGCTGCCATTGGGTTCCTGCAATTAGGTTCGTTGATTTCGCACACATTCCTTATCAGGTTGTTGGTTAATTTTTCCATTAGCCACAGCGTTTAGTAGAATTAAATGCATCTAAATATGATATATTTTCATCGTTTGCATTGTAGATAACTTAATTACAACTTTTCGTTGTATATAACATACTTGAATTTATACCAAATGTAATACATTAGCACCTGAATGCAAGTACAATTTTCATACTTCTATTCTGGACTTGGTTTGACTGTTGGTTATTTATTGTTCATCAATTGTTTTATATTACGAAACCACAAAATGTTTCATAAAATTTCATCATTAGGTGTTTGTGTTGTAGGACTGGAAATCAATCAATCAACGTTTGATCAATACAAATACTGAGCCGTCAGGTGTGGAAACCCTAACGATCAAGCAAAATGATAAAGATCGATGTCAAAACACGCAAGAAATCATTTTCAACGTTTTCATTAATGATTAAATGAAATAACTTTGTTACATACTCAATTAATGATAATCACACGGTCTAGGGTTTTCCCGGACAGAGTGTGGGCGCTAATGAACCTGACAAAACTGACAATAACTAACTCTAAACCGACACCCAACACCCCAATATATAATACCAGTTGGTTCGAACTATTGTTAGCACGAACCAAATTTGTTTGACCCTATGTTATCCCAAATGAAAACTTTGTGTTTTCATTTGACCCTTCGATGTCCCGAACCAAACCTACAAACAACAAACTTCAAAATACAATCGACGCATTTCGATCTAAACTACCCGAAAGCTACAGACGCATATATTGAAATATGCATCTACAGACTCCCCCTTGTCTGTAGCTCGGGTCTTCCTTTGTTGTCTCTCATAACGCCCTTCAATTTGTCTTTTGCATTCTTTTTTTCCCAACTTCAGCTTGAAATTGGTTGTTTCTCTTCATTTGCTTCCTTAACTTCATAGATTAATTACCAAGCAGCGACTTGTAATCACAGTACGAATGAACTTCAAACGCCAAAAAGAACTTGATTACAGCTTGAAACTCTAGTTAGCTTAGGCCATATATTCGTAACGTTTGACTTGACTAGAGTTAGTTAAACGAGTTGCATGGTACACTGTTATAGGCTAATAGCTACATAAACCGTAATTCAGGAATTACCGGACTCATACACGAGTTTTAAACCCCGAATGTTAGTGAAATGATAAAACTAATAATTGTAGAATAACTCGTTTGATAATATTGAAATTATGTGCTTATGTGAATTTATTGTGAACTTATGTGACGTTTACATGTTATTACGCGAAAACCTGGTACTGAGCTCGTAACCGACACTTGATAGACTAAGGATCATATATAAGTTATAAAATATTGGGTTAAATATGAGGATCATATCAGTATTTAAACAGTCAGTCAAAACTCTTTTAGATCAATTTCTGCTTTTTAACATTGAGCATCCTACAACCATTACCAGTATGTTTGTCCACTTAAACTCAAAATCATTATTTATTGCACAGCACTTTAGATACATTATGGTAATATTATGGTCCCCGCGCTCGCGACACATTCCCGTATCAAGAATTGCACAAAGCTTCATCGTAACGCGTGATTATATTGAAGTTATCCGTTTGTTACAAGGTATGAGGCACAGAGGTGTGAGGTTAGCAAATTTATGCTTCAAAGCGACTTGTGCTCTCTCTACCAGGGTGAGGACTAATATCATACATGACTTTCATCATAGTATCGATACGATGCATTAGATAATCTTTGATTATCCATCACACATGTTAAGTTCCTCATTCGGTAACTTATGGTTTTGGCTTTATTAGCTCTTTTAATAAGATACCATGACTGAATCTAGGACTGTAAATCAATACAGCAAAAGATCATTAGGCCATCCCTAGATAACTTTCAATATACACGACCCAAACCTCTGATTTTGGCAATCCTATCAAATGAAATTCGGTACTAAGACCATATGCCTACGATACGTTGATCCACATGATTATCAGGAATTGATTTTAAGTTTATATCACCATGCTGAACTTTAAACTTTGATTTCAAGCCTACCAATATATAATTTGTAGTGGCTACTTAATGTTTATCAATTCATTTTTGTTTTCAGAGTAGTCTGACAGTCCACTGATGTCATATCATCTCCTCTTTTTTCTCCAGGAAAACTCATTTTTGATTTTCTATTTTTTTATTTTGATTTTTCGGAAATTTTTCCTCACCCTAAAAATATAAAAATAAGCATATTTTTTTGGATTTTTAAACTTTTGAAGAAAAAAAACAAAATAAAATGATATCCGAAGCGGTTTACTCATTGAGTTTCAAAAACCATTTTCCACTCAGATTACTTGACTCAATAAGATCTTTCAATTAGTAAAAGCCATTAACAAGATAAGAGAGTTTAGAATAAACCGTTTTGTCGTATTTGTTGTAAATATCCAAAACCTGAGAGCGATTGCATGAGATTGCAACGTTTCCCGGCTTCACAGGTAGGAAACAGACGACAAACACTCTCCTCTATGTTGAAATCATGTTTTCCTTTTTCAATATCCCATCCTTTTTCTTGACCTTCACCTCTCCGATAAATAGCTTGTATACAGATGCTCCACTATCAACTATCAAAAGATAACTAATAGGTCTGTCTGGAACAATCTGCACACTTGTTAAACATTAGCACGAGAGAGGTACCCATCCCTTCACAATGATGGGTCGTCCCAAGGTCATCAATCCTCGGAACATCAACCCATTCCCGTTTTGAAAATCAATTGGTTTTCAATGGATTGATTTGAAGTAGAAATTGCTTTTGAATTAGCAATTGACTTGGGTTTCCAACACGTTCAGAGTTTATTTTAGATTTTGTTGAAATTGGTTTGATTTTTGACTTTTCAGAATTCTTATTTGAATCCTGCTTCTGAACTTTGTTTGGAATCTTCTCAGACTTAACTGATGAAGACCTAGGTTTAGAGTTATTCTTAGGCTTAGCCTTAGAACTCCCCCTTACCTTAGCAACCCGTCCACAATCTCCATTTTATTCAAGGCAATTTTATTACGATTGTCATATACATCCTGTTTCCCCTTTGCTTCTTGATTGGGTTTGGGGATATAGACTTTTTGACATTGCCTGAATTTTTAGCAAATTTCACTTCGGTCTTTTTCTGGTTTAACATACGGACAGGCAACAACTAAAATGCCCACACTCTCCGTAGTTATAACAAGACCTATACTCTTCAAAATCACATGCATACCCTTCATCCCAATACCAGTAGGGACAATGAGCAGCAATATGACCAACTTCACCACATTCAAAACAGTTTCTCCATTCAACATATTCATGAGAATACTGTGGTGAGTTGTTTCTCCTATAACCATCAAATCAAGAGGTATATGAATAATCATAAGAATCATATGATCTAGATGAAAAATTTCTCGAATTCTTTTAATGAGAATTTTTCATCTGATCATTTCCTTTCGATTTGTTTGGTTTCGATCCTTTTACTTTAGAACCTTTCATGTTTTCAACATTTTTCTTTTTAATGTTTTTCTTTTGATGTGGTGTTATTCTTTGAAAAACTTTTATTCATTTCAAAAATTTCTTGCTTTAAAGATTCAAATTTATTTAATAAATCTTTCTTCATTCTTTTCAAAAACTTTATTTTGGTTTTGACAATTTTCTAGTTCATTTGCTAGGTTCTGTTTTTTACCATAGCATTTTACCTAAATACCCCTTCTTTGACTTTATCATAATAAAAATTAATTAACAAACATGTCAAGACAAAACATCCCATCAGTTGATCTCAATCATTTGATCATCAAGATCAATGGTCTACAAAAGTTCTCTAGTTCTCACAACTCACTTGAGTTCCTCATTTTAACCTAACCCTAATATCAATTTAACACTTAAAATTAAATATAATCATCTACAATTAACAAATTAAACCTCTTGCAACTTACAAAACAATAACTGTAGTAAGTGAGAACGTATTAAGACTTAAAACACTAATATTAACACTAAAAAATAACAATTAACAATTAAGACTTGAAACACTAACAACATCAATAATAAACACAACAAATGGAAGAACTAAGAAGAAAAATACTGATATCCGGAATATCGATGATATATCAGCAAGATATTGGTTAATATTCAGTAACCGATATTATGTACCGATATATCGGTTGATGACTGATACCCGATATATCGGCCGAGTTAACTACATAGACCAAATACGACCAGTTCAACCCGAATTTATTTAACTTTTTAATTTTTTCCGCAAACTAATAAATTAAAGTTAAAATTTTACTAAAAACAAAAGCATATATAAAAAATTCGCGTTTTAATTATAAAATCTTGTATCAAATTCGATTTTAAGCTATGTATAGCAAAAAACACCTAACCAAATTAATTGATAAAACAAAAATATTGTAACAAACTAATACTCCGTATATAGTATAAATAGGTTAAACGGGTTAACCCGCCAACCAGTCTGGGTTGACCTGAACCCGTTTAGATTAAACCCAAGCCCGCTAATTTCATGTTCGGTTCGTGTGTTTGACTCGTGTCAGAAATTCACACCCTAAAGTAAGAGGGAGCAAGCTTCCCATGTTATACGCTCCTTGTGTAGCCTAAGGTGCTAAGGCTTGCGCCTCAGCGCAACACGCTTTTTTAAAACCAAGTCACAAACCTAAGTATTGTGTTCCTCGTAGCATCGCATGGCCGTATGGGTTTTCGAATTGATAAATTAACATAAAACGAGTATCGTGTTGTAAATTATTGTCACCATTGCATCGCGCAGTTTTTTACTAGTATATATATATATATATAGGCTTGGATACTTTGAGAACTCATTTGAGTTGTGAGAACTATAGGAACTTATCTAGGCCGTTGATCTTGATGAATCCAATGGTTGAGATAAAAAGATGTGACATTTTTGTCTTGACATGGTAACTAACATTTAATTAGTATTTTTAGAAGAAAATAAAGCACATAGGATATTTTAGTAAAATATGCAATGAGAGAGAAGAAAAATAATATAATATCATATTAATATTTTATTCAAAATATTAAAGAATCATATTTTTTTTAACTTATTTTTTTAATTCATTTACATTTAAAAAAATAATAATAACATATATTCAAAATTCATATCTGTGCATCTTGTTTAGGAAACCCCCTATATGAAAATTATTTAAACCAGTGTAAAATCTAAAAGATACTTATAAATTTGAAAGCCATTGTATCTCTTACACCAATGTAATCTACCCTTACACCAATGTAAACAAACAAAACATGTAATATATCCGTTACACAAATGTAAAATAACAAATCTTGCAACAAAACTTGCCACTAACTCAAACAGTTACACCAGTGTAACAAAAACATCAATGTAATATAGTTACACCAACAAAAACGAAAAACATGACCAAATTACTAATCCACACTAAAAATATAAGAACCTACATCTAAACTAACTCTACAAAAATCTTCTCCACTAACTCAATAAATTACACTGGTGTAAAAATCTTCAACAATTCAGATCCTTGTCTGCACAACATAAAAGTTTACTTTATCTACTTTGTGGTGAACAAGTAAAATCATAAATTTCACCTTCATAATACACAAGAGATTTATGTGTGGTAAAGTGATCAGTAAGTAAATTTTAGAAGGCGGTGTTTTAATAATAAAAACAAACATACCCTAAAAACAGGAAAACTTGAACATGGATCACCAAGAACTCTGTGACGATCAGTCTTCATCAAGAAATAATCTTCACCTTTTCTTGATTGAGCAGAGCATCCATATCTCACAGATGGTTTCTCCATCTTTTCACTTTTTAATTCCCTACTCATTAACACACCTAAAGACACATAATCAGGCTTATGTGGACGCCTCTCCATCTTTACTCCAATACCCTTTATGCGCAAATTACCCTATATATTTATTTTTAAAGGCTGATGAATAGTGCCTGCCTGCTGCCACCTGGCAGCAGGTTAGTGGTTTTTTTTATTCTTTGTTTAAGGTTTTAAGCTATTTTATTTTCGTTCTTCTGTTTGGTGAAGCAAAATTGTCCTCAGCTCAGTGGTGTGACAACTGGCAATTTAGCGGATAATTAACCGTACTTATGTAAAGTATATGTTTAAAAATAATATTTGAAGCTAATAAAGTGAATTTTAAGACCAAAAGCTTATTTTATTATGTGAAAATATGACTAGAGTGTCATATTTAAAATCTTGTCGCGTAGCGATTTTGTGCGCGAAAACGATTGTTGGTGATGACCTGACTAAATATTTAAAGTCTGAAATTTGAAATTTATGCTTGAAACAATATTTCTAAACATATTTAGTTGAAAAATATGGAGATTTAGAGATAAAGTTAGAAAAAGGTGATTTTTAGTCGCAACACCGCGATACCGCGAAATCTATGCACATATACTTTGAAAATTCGACATTTTTACACCGGATAGAACCTAATATTAACTTGGCTCGTATAATATTATGTTTGGAGTCAAAAATATTATTTTTGGTGTGTCAGGTATTTAAAATAGTTAGAGGCCTGTACCCGCGTTAACTAGTAATATACCCGCTAACCTACACCTAGTACCTACTTAATAATATAATAATATATTAAAACATGAGTCAGCTACCCTATTATATGTGTGTGCCGAGTGATGAGGCTGCCAACAAAGTCTGTGTGAGTGATTCATCACTTGTAATGATGATTATTAACCAACACTCCTCTTCATCTTCCACCACTCAAAAACACTTGACACTTTCACCTTCATCACCTCCTTAAACCATCCGCCACCCATCCCTCTCTCTCTATAATTATTTTTTCAACACAAGAACATTAAGAATTCAACCACATTTCATCAAAACGCCCACGAAAAAGCTTAGAAAATGAAGATTTGAGCAAGATTTCTTAAGGGTTTTCAAAACTATTATCCACATTCTTCATAAAGGTAAAAACCCCAACTTTTGTTCATCTCATTTAATCTTTTCACTCCTAAACTTGGATGATTCACACAACTAAAGAGATGATTAAAATGGTTTTGTTAAAATGAAAGAGAGATGGATGTGTGGTATGTGTGTGTGACGTATGTATATATGTATGTATATGTGTGTGTGTGTGTGTTTATGTTAAAGTTTTAACTCTAAATCTATCATTGCATATAATCCATGATTAACAAGATCCAAGTTACTAAACATGATTTTTAGATGTTAAAATGATAATGTATGGGTTTAAAAATGGAAAACAAAAACTAATTATACATACATACATACATACATATATGTATGCCGTGTATATGTAAGTATGTATGTATGTATATAATTGGGAAATTTCTTGATTAACATTGTTAAAATGGACACAAAGCATGACTTGAATGATTAAAAATGGGTTTTCAATACATGAAACTTGATCTTTAAATTATGGATTTTGAGCAGAAAATTGGGTATAAAATGATGATTAGAAACTCACATATGACCCTTGATGTTAAAAATTAAGTCATGAGTTAAATTGTTAGAATTTGGTTATGAAATAAATGGAAATTTAAAGATTTTAATAAGATTTTTGAGGTCTTATTTAGATCAGAAAGTTTGGGTTATAAACTTGTATAAAAAGACCCTTATTTGAAGGAAATTGATTTGATTTTATTTCATAAGAAAATTTATAAGTTTTAGACCCCAAAAACACTTAAAATATAGACTTTATTTCATGATTTTTGAAAGAAATTCAAGTCTGTTTTAAATCAGTAAATTTATGGGTATTATTTACCCAAAATGACCAAGTCTGAAAGAAAAATAATAAAGTTATAAATTATTGGGTTTATGGGTTAATTAGAAGCCCAAAAATGGGTAATTTGAGCCTTAAAATGATGATTTGGGAAGGAATATTAAGACTTGATTATTTGAGATAAAAATCACTTAAAAGTTTATAAAATAATAGGCCTGACTAAAAAGTTTGAGTATTGGTAAGAAAATAGGGTTTTGGTAATGTCCGGCACAAGATTAAGCGATAAAAAGACGAATTTCGGCTTGTTTTAATAAAAATTCCAAGTCTGAATTAAATCAGGCCCTAAAAGTGTGTTTTTGAAATAAAAATGTATAAATAATGATATATTTGGAAACCTACATGTTTTGGCTAGTCACACGAGTTGGAATTTCAAGAAATTGTCAAATTATCGCCTAAAATCGGACAAATCGACCAACTTGTTGTCTTGAATGTTTACTTGGATTATTTCATGCATGAGTGTATATGACATGTGTTATTGCAATGATATGCTTAAAACCATAAATTAAAGGTGCTAGGTAACTTGGTGTAAAAATAACAGTAACGGACCTAAAACGAGTCATAATCACCAACGAGTCGTAATCAAGTATATTTTTCTTGGAATTAAATACATTTCTAAAGATTACAAATTTTTATGGAAATGTTGTGTGAAAAGTCTAAGTTGAGTGAATAACTTAGGGAAAATAAATAAAAGTGGTCGTTTACACGATTTTCATGATTAGGAAATCGAGTCAACCAAGAATCAAGCTTTTGGGAAAATAACTAGAAATTGAACACAAGGTGAGTTCACAGCCCCATTTTTATAAAGTTTTTATAAATATTTTGGGGGAAAAACACGTTGTAAAAGTAAATAGATTATGGGGAAAAGACAACGGAAAATTGTGGAATGCGTACGGGTATAAGGGCGGATAATAATCTTTCGGGACTGAAAGATGGAAAGAAATCTTAAGTCGGTGGAGTGAAACACCTATTGGGAACCAAATTGTCATGTGTTGATTATGAACTTATACAACGTAAACACATAATCATAATCCTTGCTTGTTTATGAATCCGCATGATTGTCACAGTAATCTATTTGGATTAAAAATAGAATTTTTGTGGATAAGACAAAAAAGGTTTTAAAGATAGACTTTTCATGGATAAATTGAAAAGGGTTTTAAAGATAGACTTTCATGGATAATTGTAAAGGGTTTTAAAGATAGACTTTTAATGAATAAATTGAAAACGGTTTAAAGATAGACTTTTCGTGGATAAAATGAAAAGGGTTATTATTGTTTTTTGCAAGAATAGCAAAAATGTTTATTAAAAGAACTCTGTGAATTCACCAACCTCGTGTTGACAAAATTGTTTTAACGTGTTGTTCAGGTACATGAGATTGGCTTTGGGATTTGGCGAAAACAGTGTTTTAGCAATAATGTGTTTGGACATGTACTTAAATAAGATTATGGGGACCTATGTATCATTAAGATCCATTTTGGGTCTTAACTTAAAGCTTTTATGTAATATGAGTTTTATAAAAACTTTGTCCAAATGCTTAATATTTGCTATTATTACACATTGATTACCAACCTCGGTTCACCACCATGCTAAGTCTTCCGCTGTGGCATTTTGGGGTGTGACAGTTGGTTTGGTTGTTCTGTTATTATTGTAGCCACCCGGGTTTGATGCTCCTTACTAGCATAATTTTTTTGCCCTATACATGTCACACCCTCAAATTTCCACTGCGGGGTTTATACCGCGAGGCGCATTGACATACCAAGATCCCATAGCCATAAGTCATATGAACGAACTCTAAATGCCCAAACCATTTAGTTCGTTTTCAAAAATCAAGTTTAGTTAAGCTGCGGAAGCGTAAACCAAATTTAAACCTTTTAGAAACCATGCGCAAAACAACGCGCCCAGATTAAAACCATATGAAAGAAAATGTAAAAGCATAATATGTAATTTAGATGTATGCCCAAGACCCCAAATGCAGTGAAGTGTGCAGTGCTTTCTAATCCTGGCACCGGAAGCTAACTACCTGCAAAAGCATGTAAATCGTGGGTCAACAAACAATGCTGGTGAGTTCACTAGGTAAAGTAAATGAGTATGTAACTGCACTGGTTTCCAAAACCATGTAAACAAGTAATTGAGTTGGTTCCAAGAATCGTGTAAACACTAGTTCATCGCATGTCAAGGGTAGCTAACCCATTCATGATAACTAACACCGATATACCGAACTGCTGATGTACGTGTAGCCACAAATGTGAGCCGCATGCCTTACATCATTGCCTATCAACAATGATAAAATCTGTTAAGTTATAGTTCACTCCCGCACTCCCTGAGCCGGTGTGAGGTTTGTCAGACCTAATAGCGCTATCAACTAATAACCCGCTTGCCATAACCCGGCAACTCATTCGGTATGTGAAGGACTTACAGATGATAGAGTTGGTTTAGTTCATCAAGGACACAGTTTGCGAACTAGCAAAAACCGACCCACACAAGGATCCATAGCATCCCAACCCGGGATGTGTAAGTAGTCCCAAACCGACTAGTAGTCCCAACCCGGACTAGAAAAAGGTAATTACGTTGTCTCAACCCGAGACGCATGCTTTTGAGAAAAGAGTAGTGAAACTCACCTTAGGTTGCACGTGAATGATCCAAATCCCTCAAACAGTAACGAGCTACCAACTCCCTATTACAAGTGTCACTAGGTGAGTATACGTGCATACCAACACATCATGCAATTTGTTTGTCCAAACTTCTAAAGTTCAAAACCGTGTAGTGACACCTAATGACTCTACATGCACAAGTAAGTCCTACGTATCCCGTTGGTGATCATATTGATTATTATCAGTTTTAATACCTCATACACATCTCATATAAGTATTCATGCAAGTTCATGTCAAATACATACCATATAAGACTCCAAATAGTCACGTAAACATCCCTTACACAATCTGCGTTTTCAGGGCAGATTGTACGCTGTGAAAAACAAATTATTTAAAATACTTAACAAACGAATTAAACTCCCAAATTTAACAAACGAATTAAAATTCGTACAACACAGCTATGTCCAGAAAATTTCCACAGCAGGTTAGTTTAGTAGAAAAATTTCCAAAAATTGTGTATTCACCCAAACGAGGTGAATCCAATTGGAAAAGCCAAGTTTTTCCAATGTTGACCTACTGTCCAAATTTCATAACTAACCCTTTGTAAATCTCGAGTTATGACCGTGTAAAGTTGACCCGATTTATAATTCCGAAAATCTGATATGACCTTTAAACTTATAAAATCATGAATACATATCAAAACAAGTCCAAAACGCATGATTTTGGACTTTTTGAAAAGATAACACCATAAGTTATGTTTTAGGATTAGAAAACAATCAGATTACACCTTTTAATCACTCTATAACAGCCCTACAATTCGTCACAATGAATCTGTCAGCAAATCAGAATTTTATCAACATGACTCTTATAAACCCTAATCATTCTCAATACCCTATAATCATGCAATAACTTCATATTAACACAATAACATTCATATTATCACGTTTAATCTCAGGTTTTTACATACCATATACTCTATATATGATTTCCATCAACAATATTTATCAACACTTTTAACAAACATCATAAACATTCAACATACATTGATTTGCGATTCTAGCATGTATATTTCCTAAAGTTTTTTATAATTTTTCCAGCCTAGAATCACATCATTTAACATGTAAAACGCATACCTTGAATTGCTAGAGTCCCTAGAATCACAAGATAGCACCCGAAATTTCTTGACCTAGTGCAAAATTGATGAAGATTGAGATTGAAAGGTGATTGTGGGGGGTGCTCTTATTCACGGCGCAAGGGTAGGGTTTAGGGTTTGTTTTATTTTTTTTTAATAAACAAAACACTAAGGTTAGGATTATGGGCCAAGGTTTCGGGCTCTAGTGATTTTTATCTGATAAGCGAGCCCAATAGCCCTATCTAACTCTCGAGATTAATCCCGACAATAATAATCCTACCAACTCATATAAAACTATTGTTTTATCAATTCATATTATTTTTTACCCTAAATGCACATATCTCATAACGTTTACGTACAAGTTAACTAACACGCAGTAGTTCACATAAGTATGCAATTCACGTACACGTGTTATTCCACATTCATCAACATCCAATCATTCATATAATCATGCATGCCTAACAAATCCCCAACGTTCGGGATACAGGATTCGTGTGTGCGTCAAGACAATTATTTTTCCTAATTATAACGTACGTTAATGTCGCCTAACATGTGTTATTGTTGCATAACATCCTGAAGGACCTGTTTAACTAACTCTAGCTAAGTGTTTAACCACGTATGATTATGAAATTAACTAGAGTTTAGTAAAAGAGTTAAATGAAAATGCGGGGTGTCACACTACACGTGTTAGAGCAATGGAGAGAGCATGTCTGGACAGCAAAACATCTGGGCTCATAGGGTTATAACACGTGCCCTTCTTTCACACATATACACCCAAAGACATCCATAGATCCACCGCTACCGACATCTTCTTACCCAATTCGTTTTAATCAACGTATATCAAGATTCAATTGGCGATTCACCTACTCATTTTTTTCAACCCTTCTATGTTATCCTCCACTCTGCTTTTTCAATCCCTAGCAGAGATCCACACCTCCATCGCAACTTCTCCTCCTACCATTTATGTTTACCTGCTCCCCTCTTTTACATTGTAACAGAAGTCTTGGTGGTCATGGTTTCAGAAATCAAACGGCGGAGGAGTTGTAAGAAAAATTGTACCAGGTATGCCATCCAAGATGCTTTGAGACTGACCCAATGATACTTCTTTTTGACTAACGAACGACGACGTGACAACAAGCGAACGTTGTACAAAAATAAATAAATACATCCGAGGTATGGTTCTATTCTACTGATATTGTTTCTAGATTTCATAGATTTTTGTTGCATCTCACATGTCTACTATGTTGATTTTGGTTATTGTGTAGCCTAATTCACTACTTATAATAAAGGAATTCATATTTATCTGCGCCTTTTTTGAAACACCTAAACCTTTCAAACTGAAAATACGCAACGGAAATTCGAACCATAAAATTTCTTGCTTTATAAAAACATTCTTTTATGTTTGGAACCTATAGCTACAAGATATTATAGGTGTTTCTTCTTTTATTGTTTGTTATTACATCAAATACAACTCATCTTTATTAGTTTAGTGACGCGATCCCATACAATCCGCATCCTCACTCGACCTCCAACCATTCTTGCTTGGTGAGCTAGACTAGACAACCTGCAACTACCACATAACCATTTCGTTAGTTCATTAAGTGACTTCATGCAAATATTCAAAATATGGAAATAACATCAACAATACTCAATGATCATATCCAAACGCCTTTTTTGCAAGTTCGGATCCGATCTCCGGATCCTATCCTCCAATTCCATATATTCATGCTTACATACCTGCATCTTTATTACCATCCTCATAACAAAAAGATTAGTAACACTACAACGCACATGCACGTACAAATCCCATGTATAAGTTATCTTGACCCGTCATACTTTTCTTCCTTCGTGTATTCTCTAGGACAAACATGACGTTTCCGAACCTATACTCAATTTACACATAACGACCAACCTTTACATACAAAACACCTTCACACATACCCGGGCATTAGCACCCATGCACACATTCTATTACACAATCATCCGACGCATGATAACTCTACTTACCAAACAGTTTACCATTTGTGTGACCTTGCATAACTATACAATTCAATCTAAATAGCTAAACCCATGATAAAATGTAGCCATCTATATATACACACACATATCAATCCGTACATTTTACCATTCATTCTTATGCCATACTTGTTAATCTTGGTTTTGTTTCATGCTTAATTACCCTCACTTCATTTTATCTTTGTTGCCCATTTATCCTAACTACTTTTCTTGTTGTATGGTGAACTATACCCATTCACCAATAACATCAATTTGCTTACCTTGTTATAAATTACCATTTCATACTTGTTCCCATTCTATATTTATACATAAACATACAATTACTAAACAAAGAGTTTGCATCATAAGTCACTTACCTTTGCCCGTAGGAGTGTTTTCGCCTTATACGCGTTTGACTTATAGTCCCAAGCTTTTCACCTAGCTTGAGATCATATCCACTTGACCCGTTGACTTTTACGCTTCTTGTACCTAGCTTACTTTCAAGTCAACATGCCGTGTTAGAATACTAATTTGGAACTTACCTATTCAAACATTAGTATTCATTCTACATCATTCAAACATGACATCAATACATTCAACAACTAGTTCTATTCAATAAGTCCTTCCATATACTACCCGTTAGTGAAAATACTTGCATGAAATAGTTGGTAAGTGTTTTTAGACACCTTTTTGAATGCCACATAATACGTTATTCTTTCCCTACAATCCGTACTCCAAGACTACTACAAGGGTGTACATTCTTACACCTTTTCTTATCAAAGATTACATTATAAATGTGCAGCGATTTTCTGCGCAGCTGCTGTTCAAGGTCGTTTTCCCCTTCTAAACCTCAGAACCAGATCTTGACTATCAAATACAAAATGTTCCCCATTCAAAGACCTTTCCAAGCATATAAATAACACCTCCTAAAGATTTTTCTATGATTTTATATGAATTTTTTTAAGATCAGGCCAGAAACATAATTTTGACCAAACAGCTTTGCTGTCAAAACTGAAATGCTGACTTTAGATGCTGTTTTGACCCACTACAACTCAGAATCAGCTTCTTATGGCTAAATATGAAATTTAATATGTGCAACAAGCTTTTCAACGATATAAAGCTCGTCTTCTAATCATAATAACGAATGAGATATGCCCTTTACAAGATGACTATCTAGGGCTATCAAAAGTGACGAATTTCATACAATTTTTTTACACCATTTGATTTAATTCAAGTTTGATGTAGGCATTTTATCAAACACCTTATGTGCACCATTTTTGTAAATGAATTCTAAGCCTTATGGACTTCTCAAACTTTACCATTTATTTAGCTAATCATCAATAATTGATCACTTTGATTTCTAACACATTTACAAAGCATACAAATAACAATTATGCAAGATTTCACCACGTCCTTGTATGGTTCATACCTAGGGTCAAAACCCACTACATTCATACTTCAAGTATCAATTAAACACAAGAATCAAGCATCACTTAGCATAATATCATCTATTCAAGTTCGTTTAGGGTCTCTAACCATGAGGGAGAACCCTTAGACATCATAAATTCACGTTTTTTATCAACACATAAGATTCATGCAATACATATGGAATACAATTCCTCTACAATCCATGCCTAAAACATAGATTTCTTACAATTTTAGTAACATCAAAGCTACTAATCAAAACCAAAATCATCATCTTTGAATACAAGCAAGCTTCTAACAATTTAACTCATTTAGAAACCATTAAGAATGATCAATATCACTATTAATCAATAATATCACGGATTTACATGTTTTGCTCAAAACCATATGTGGGTTTTGAACCCTACATGAATTTAGAGCTTAGGGTTCTTACCAAAGCTTAATCTTGAAGATTAACCCTCTAGAACACACCATTCATCTATCTCTTCAATTTCTTGCATCAACTTTCCACTTGGTATGATTAGGGTTTGTTTGAGGTTCACGAATCCCCCTTTTTGGGGCTGAATCGTTGACCCATATGGGTCTTCTTGACCACCTTATTTTGACCCAATAATTACCCTAATAGTCCCCCAAGTTTACCCCAATGTCATTTATTATCAAAACCTTAACTATGCAAGTTTCTTTCTAGTGTTATTTCCCCATTATAAACATAATAACTTTCACTAGGTAATTTTCATATTAGAGCATAACCCACATTCTTATCATCCCGTTTTATTATCCATAAAAGGCTCATTCTACTATTTAATTCGTCTTGTCATTTCTTATTCACGCCTAATAGCGTAATTAAGCGAAATGGATTTTCGGGATGTTACATTTTTAGTATCGTTTTTGCTTAGCACTGATCTTTATCTTGCACTTGCCATTTGATTTGTTGAAGTGTTGAATGGTTTTACTTCTTGGCATCTTCTGGTTGATTGAACTCTACAATGCTTTCGTTTTGCCATGCGTTACATAGGTTTTCCTGTTTTCATTGACTTCTGGTTGAGAGTTCAAGAACATGAAACAAGGAATAAGTATGTTTGTTTAAAAAATATGTTGTTATTTCATTTTGGCTTGGGTTGTTTGAATCAGTGTGACCATAATCTTTGTTGGTTTGCATGAACCTTTCAATGGCTGCACATAATTCTACAGTCACATTCCAAACAGATGCGTTATGTGCTTCTTGGCCAGGATTGTAACACCCCAAAATAAACCGTTTCGCTTAATTACGCCATTAGGTGTGATTAGCAAAATAATAAAACAATACTCGAACATAGAGAACACGGATTATGTTCTAATAAAGAAATAATCTAGTCAATGTTGTTAATCTTATAAATGAGGCTAAACTCATTACTAGAAACTATTCTAGTTAGTGTTATAATCTAAAAATGAACTCGAGACTAAACTTGAGGGGCCTTAGTTGCCAAAATGATAAAGTGAGTTTTATAAAAATAAAATAAAACAATAGAAACACACACATTGTGTGTGTGTATCGTGTATATGGTCAGGAGATTCATCTCCTTCAACCACAAACCCTAAACAATCAAACTCTTGCTTAAATCCAAGCCAAATCAAAGGGGTTTTGATGCATGAGCTAAAATCCGGATTATCCAAGCTTATTACACAAAAAGGTATCATTTATTTGGTACAATCTGATGTTAAATTCGTTTTGATCATGGTGAAAAATTAGGGTTTTTATAAAAACGTGAATGTGTATGTTGATGGAGGTTTCTCTAACCTTAGGGAGCCCCAAACATGTTTAATTTGAGTATAGATAGCATTTTACATGTGTGCTTGCTATGTTCATAAGAATATGTAATATGTGAAAATTTGGGTTTATACCTCTAGGTGGATACTACATAAGGTTAGTAGTTGTGATAACTCTTAGGAGTTATTATAATAAGAAATTAGACTAAGAAGTCTAGATAACATGATATGGTGATGTTTAACTAAATGGGTATGCTTTGGCTAACTTAAAACTCATGAAAATCAATGGAATTGGTGATTGCACACCAAGTGTTTGATAAAATGCTTGAATGAGGAAATAAATGTGTAAACATATATGAACATGAATACTTGAAATGTATAGATGGTATGTGTAATGCTACCTTTATGTTGAAAATGAATGTGGTGATATGGAGGTTTCCATACAATATGTTAACTAAGAAAAAAGGTGGTTAAAAAGATGATGCACACCAAGTGTTTATATAAATGTCTAATTGAATTATAGACAAGTATTGTATGTTAAGATCTCACCAATTTTGATGATTGAGTGAGAAGTGGGATTGTGCACTAAACTTGATAGATATCATGTTAAAAAAGGGGGATAGTTCATGATTATGATTATTGCCTTATGGGTAGTGCATATGAACATGAAAAAGGGTAGTTTGACTTCTAGAAGTCAAACTAACCCAAACATAAATATAATGAATTGGGTGTGTGAAAACTCATGATACAAGTTAGTTAATTGATATGATGACTAACTTGAGTTAATCTTAAGTATAGT
Source organism: Ambrosia x helenae (assembly GCA_030844895.1). Taxonomy (NCBI): domain Eukaryota; kingdom Viridiplantae; phylum Streptophyta; class Magnoliopsida; order Asterales; family Asteraceae; genus Ambrosia; species Ambrosia x helenae. The sequence goes on along the minus strand of JAUTDX010006638.1, from coordinate 13,635 downwards.
GAAGTGATCTTGTCAAGCTAGGTGGAGGCTTGGAACAAACCGGATCAAATGAGCTAAGCGGGTCATGGAAGGCATACATGAGGACAAGGTAAGTGACTTATCTTAAAGAAGCCTCTTAGAAACTAGAAGATCTTGTAAACATTCTTGAATCATGAATTCTTATATCGATTGTAAAGAATGGGTGTTTACCCACTAAAGGAATATGGAATATGGGTTACTAGTTTGTAATGAGCTAGAATCGCCTAAATAAATAAAATTGATAAGTCCGGTTGGGACGCCTAACTAGATAATGGAAAAATCTTTGTAAATGGGTCTAATGAGTTAAAATGTTATTTTCATTAAAACCCATGAATAAAACTTGAAGATTGAAGATTGTGTGAATAAATAGTTAAACGGGTCAAATGATGTTGTGAGCATTAATTGAACTCGGTACATAATGCTTCTATGCTAAGCTTTTATAGTTAAGAGAAAAAGCTAGACAGGCCAATTGGTGGTGTAACACCCTTTGGATGGAATGTTAATAGGGTAATGAGTTTTTGCACAGATGGATAATTGGAATGGAATGGCACGTGATGCCATGTTTTCTTGAGGGAGATTCAAGAGGTATGGAAATGGGTCAACACTACCGGGTAAGTCCGTAGTATAAGATATGGCCATATGCGAATAGTCAAGTGGATGAAACCACCCACATGAGGTGTGGGTGTCAAATAGGTGAGTCTTGTTCATAAGAATGTCTAGTACGCTCTAATGCGCTTAGAATCTACTAAACAAGTGAAAACTTGATAAAGGATGAAAATCTAAATCCGGAAGGACTTAGAGGTTTTTAAACAAGTCATTGAGTCCAAAACAATGGTTTGAATCAAGAAGTGTCGCCATGAATGGCTAAATTGAAAGATTTGGCTAGGAGGGGCATTTAGGGAATTTATAAAGATTTACTAAAGGATAAATCTAATAACGGAATCCTAATGAACAAATCGGACAAGCACTTTAGTTGATCAAGTGTCTAATGTCTTGACAACATAAACTACACGCATTGCGCGTGGTCGAATGGTGTTTTGGTTAAGTTTAATGTCTAAATGGGTCGATTTGGGTAAGAGTCGCCATAAACATTCAAAACTAAGAACCGGATCATGGCGACATAAACCGGACTATATTTTCAGTCAAACAAAGGTTTATTTAGTCGGCAAGTCAATACTTAGGCTTCGGGAATCATCAAATGCGGTTGCGACATGATTCCCATGCTTAAAAATCACCAAAAAACGATCAGAAGCTGTGCGCGGCCGCGCGCTTAAACCGACCGGCCGCTCGAATAGACCTGCATGTCAGCACGATCTTTAAAATTCCATATAAAATCGTAGAAAAATCGTTAGGAGGTGTTCTTTATATGCCTGGAAAGCTCTCGGAGAGTAGAACAATTCTCATTTGAAAGTTGAAGTCAGATTTTGGTTTTAGAAGGGGTAAAAGCGATCCGAACAGCTGTTGCGCATAAGTTGCAGCAGTTTGTTCTCCTGATAAAGGGCCGTTTGGCCTGGTTCGTTCCGTTTCGCCGTGTAACGACTATCGTACTAGTTAAATGTTTCATTTGACCACTCACTAACCATTCTTTGTGTAATGGTGCTAGGTAAACATGTGATGGAAGTCCCAGAGCAAGGATCAAGTCGCGATAAGAGCCGAACACACCCGATCACTCATACAAGCTTCCGCACTAGAATCTAAGGAACTCCCGTTAAAACGCAACATCTTAAAATATGTTTTAACTTTTAAAATGTAAAAAAATTTGTGTGAATCAAACATGTATTTGATCTTAATGGGTTGACTTATGACAAATTTCAAAGTATTTAATCGGGAGTGGTTTAAGTAAGGTCCAAACCCGTATGATTTGGGCGTTGATCGCGTGATTATGGGTTAGGGTCTTACAAGAATGTTGTATCATCACTTGATGCCTCCATTAAGGCTGCATCTATACATGTGCTTCCATCATGAATATAAATTTGCAAACTTTTTAATTAGCCCATCAAGTATACATCACATGGGATTTGATAATTGTTTAGGTCATAATTCATAGTTTGATGACAATTTCAAGTTTACTCATCTATGTTTATCTTTGTGCAGGTGGCAAAAATTCTGCATCGAAAATTGGCTACAACCATGACACCATCAATTGAAGCGTCAAACTGTTCTGCAAGGAATTAACTACCAGGAAGAACACGTTTTTGAAATTTCAAATGTAAGCATTTTAACCTGCATGTTATTCCTTCTATAGTGTTAAATCATGTACGGGCTATGATGATTTTTTTTTTTTGAAATTGATGCTTCACGTGGCAATGTTGAGGATGGCGAGTGCAATTTTTGGCACTTGCAACCCATGTTTTGGCCATGGTTATCCAGCAACGTATTCCGGTAATCTTAGTGTAGATAAGGGTGAAAGAGAAGTGGCTTTGACCCGTGCGGGTATTGTGAAGAAACATCAGATCAACCTGAAAGCAAGGTGGTTTTATTTTTCAGATTTGGTTTGGGTTTCGCTTGTGCTTTTTTTGCACTTATGTTCCTTGGAATGTCATGTGTTTTAGTATTTTGGTTTGCACTGTACACAAGCATGTGGCAATGGCTTCTTTGGACTTTGGTGATGGACCTTGATTATGAACTTTGGCCTGGTGACAACCGTGGACTCACCAACAACGCCATCCAGGTTGTGCCAGACTCAGTCAAGAGGGTTTTTGAGGTGTTTGTCACTCAGTGATTTCCAGGTGTCACTCTGTTGCATGTCCACGTTAAGGTTTCAGTGACTCGTCACTTCCTACTCTTATAAACATTTTGATTTAAACATTTCAAACTTTCTTTTCCTTTCGGTTTCCACCAACAGACGTGAGGTTCCTGAGATTTGGAGCAATTGAAACATCTTATTTGTTTAATGCGCTTAGATTTTTAGCTACATGTTTGTTTGAAATGTCAGACTGTAAGGAAACCTTTTTTTTTAAATTTTTTGCCTAAAGAGTTTAGCTTTAAATGAGTTTTTAGTAATAATTTTTAAACTCTGTTTTAATTTGTTGTTTGAAATGTGAGACGGTAAGGTTAATTTGTTGTTTTAATTTGTTGTGTGAAATGAGTTTTCAGTAATAATTTTTTGTTTGACATGAGTTTTCAGTAATAATTTGTTGTTTGAAATGAGTTTTCGGTAATAGTCTGTTATTTTAAAACTCTGTTTCATTTGTTGCTTCAAATGAGTTTTTCTGTAATTTGTTTTTAATAATAATTTTAAAATTCTGTTCTAATCCCGTGTGTCCTGCTAATTAGCTTTTAAAGTAGTTTAACAATTTAATGATGTTGCTGATGATGTGTTAGATCTTTAACATATGCAGCTGCAACATTTCAAACGAGTTATGGTAACGCCTGACAACTTAGGATATTTTAAGCCGTGCCGGTGACAAGGAATTTCCTAACCCAAGTTTTGAACTAATAATTTGTTTGTGCATTGCAGGATGAAGAGGTAAATGCTGTTTGCGTCATACAACCGATTTTAGGCTACGAACACATCAACAAGCGCGTGATGTGCACACGTTATTGAGTTTGTGCAAGTAACATTAGTTAAACAAATGTGCCTGCATTTTAGAGTTAGTAATTGTGGATTGAAATTGCTTATGCTTACAATTTACTTCAGTTAATAATTTTGATTCCTAATTTAATATAGAAATGGAGTCTTATGTATAGGAACTTCCATCCTTCTATTTTTTCTACTTTACAAACATGGGATTTAGGCCTTTAATTGGCATGGTTACTTCTAACTACAATATGAATTTTCGGTGACCACTAATGATGATGTTGATGTTGTAAGTTATTCTGCCATCTGAGAATTTCATATATGAGTTTTAATATGTGTAATTTAGTGAAAATCCAGGGCTATGAATTGATAGTTTTTAGTACAATGGGAATGCAAGATGGTACTCTGTCCTAGAATGATCCATGTGCATAGAAACAGTCATTTAGCTAGACATAAACAGTGACTTAGCTAATTTGTCATAGCAAACAACTCATTATTTTAATATTAAGTTTTGTACATCAGGTTTGTTTTTGGGAATGATGGCATCCGAGGCGTTCAGGTGCATTTCCAGCTAGAAACTAAATATTCGAGCAACGTTTTGAAATTTATGGAGAAATGGTCTTAAACATCAAAAACATGTTATGTGAACCAACTTTGGTACAACAAAACTTGCAGAAGATGAGAAATGAAATTAGAAGAGAAATGGAGAACATGATAACATAAAAACTAGGTTTGCCTTTTTATTTTTCTACCAAGTTTGTCTTTGTAACCTTTTTTGTGAAAGTCTCTTTTCTGTAGATAGAGTGTAGGTTTCAGATTCCCTTATACTTTGCCTAGAGATCAAAGTCATTTACTCTTGATTATTGATTATTTTTTGTTTTATCCATATTGAAAAATTGAATGGATTGGTGTTCATTTTTAAAAGGGTTTACTAATTAATAATTATATTAGTTTTTTCTACTATATTTGGGGGTAATATCAGTATTATAAGACCAACGTATATCTTTTTTTTATTTTGTTATTCCTGCACCTTGCTCGCCTCGGGCAAGCACATTTCTTTTGCGCTTTGCTCGCCTCGAGCAAGGTCTTTTTTCGCCTTGCCCTTTGTTCCATGCGAAGCTTATACGTCTTGAGTGCGCCTTACGCTTTTGACAAACACAACGTTCTATAATAATCCACTTGTAGTTTCAACCGACCTCCTTCTTGGTATTGAAAACAATTAAGCGAGTCTGATGTAGAGATAAGAAACATAGAGCTTTAGCTGTTTTTTAAGGTGTATTGAGTATGCTACATATTAGATTCACTCATACTAGAATCAATTAATACCAACTTCACATTGTTAGGCTAATTGGTGTGCCATCGGGGAGGTGTTCTGGATTCAGACGTGGCATCGGGAAGAAAAGAAAACACCGCCCCCCCTGCTTTAAATTCGGGGAAAACGGGGATTATCCACCGATCGCACCGAGTTATTATATTATATTTTATTATATATTATAATATTATTTCTAAAACTTTACGTTTCTTTTATATATAATAATATTATATAAAATAATAAAAAAAGAAGGGGGAATGGGGGAATACCATTTCCAAACTTTGGGGGAGAAAATAGGGGAAATGATGTGGCGCTGATGTGGCACTTGGGGGAGTTGGGGGAATGGGGGAGCACACCATACAGCCTTATGTATTTAATCATTTAGAATTCAAGATGTATACTACCATATTACAATCAGTCATGCCAATATTCTGTTTTGATAACACCAAGATTATTAAGATTCTTTTTTTTTTGTCATTTAATGTGATGTAGGATTTGAATCCTCTTTGTCAAAGAAACAAAAATCATGCTGAAGCGGATAACAAAACCAAGAAGCTAAAACCCATTGGAACTTCGATGCAACCACGCATGGGTCACAAATTTTAAATATTAAGAACCACTTAAATCTTTTCTAACCAATGTAAACCTTTAGTCCAGAGTTGCACCACTTAACTGCCACTTTATGTAATGAGCGCACGCGAAATGAATTGATTTTTGTAGGAAAGCGAACAACCATTGAGAAGATCTTTTGTGAAACTCAAGCGATGTCCTTTTTGTGGTTCAAGAACCGAGTGAAAAGAAGCGAGATCGATTGGGTGAAATGGGTTTCCTTTAATATGGATTTTGGTGTTGTAAATATGGCCTAGCATCTTGCTAGCATTTTCTTTTGTACGTTTTGGGTGATGATTGATGAATAAAAGTGGACTTGTAGTTGGATATTTAGTTTCATAAATCTACACATCATCTTATTATGTCTGAACAAATTTGCCATTGTTGAATGTCAATGTTATATTTGTTGCTTTGGTTTATAACAGCTTCTTAGCGTTTTGGTAACAACCGAATAACAATGCGCGCCTGTTGCGTAATCAATAGGTCTCTAATTGCTCCAAACATAGTTGAAAGTTGCGCAACGCGCAACTAAGCATCCCACTAGTTAATATTTATTCAAGATTTCCTTAAAAATTTCAACTTTTGGTCATTATATTGAAATAATAATAATAATAATAATAATAATAATAATAATAATAATAATAATAATAATAACCTAGAGAGGAGGAACCGGAGCAGAAGGAGCACCATCATCGAAACCCACCACATCCACCATCATCATCACCGCAGCCACCATCATCGAAACCCACCACAGCCATAAACCACCATGACCGGTTCAAACCCACAACCGGTCACCCATAGATGTGCAGATTCAACATCTGTTTCTTGTGTTTTTTTTATAGAGAGAGAGAGTGTGTGTGTGTGTTGAATGAGATATATAAATGTATGTATGTATATATATATATATATATATATATATATATATATATAGAGAGAGAGAGAGAGAGAGTGCGGCGAGAGAGAGAGTGTGTGTGTATATGTGTGTTGATAATGATTTAAAACAAAAAATAACCAGTATAATATTGTGGTGAGGGTAGGGTGGGATGGGGTGGGGTGGGGTCGGGTAGGTGAGATGGTGATGTGTATGTGTTTCTGACAAAATGCCCCGCAATAATATAATCCTAAAATGGTGATGTGTGATGTTATTATTGGTCTATAGGAGTTCTCAAGTTCTCGCAACTTACACGAGTTCTCAAATGATCCGGATCATCTATAATCTATAACTTATAATAAAAGAATTGAACTTTGATGATGTGGCATTTAATGGAGGCTTCAACCCCTCCTTGAATGTGCCACATGGCATCATGTATGATTTTTTAATTTTTGAGTTTTTTTAATAAATCTATATATATTATAATTATTTTAGGAAAAGATAAGAATTTAAAAACAAAATTAAATTTTCTCTCTAATGTTTCCACCCATAAACTTTTAAACGTTAATATCTTTTATATACGAGATTTTTTAAAGAAAAAATTACACTAAATTAACGAGCGTTTTATTATCTTTCCAACGAATACCATAGTGCTATATAAAAAACGCAGAAAAAAAACAACTATTTTTGTGGGGTTTTGTTTTCAAATATATTTTACTCTACTAATAAATCACAAACGATAAACATAACTTCATAGGCAGAGATTTTTTTTTTATATTTGAATATGAGAACTTATGGCAGAAATTTGTTTTAAATATATAATAATAATAATAATAATAATAATAAATAATAATAATATTAATCATTAATCATGTATTGGCAAATCATTAATTAAGTTGTCATATTAGATATTTTATTATGTTGTATTAGATATTTCAACCCCGAGACACTCCCGGGATAAAAGCTAGTATATATATATATATATATATATATATGAGAAAGTTAATTTAAGAATACCTATACTTATATCCTTAGTTAAAATCTTGACACTCATGTAAAATGTTAGTTTAGTTAAAGACGCACGACACACAGTTAAAACCACCACACATAACTAATTATAAGCACTTTAAACCGAACGGGCTAACCTCCTATTTTCAAGTAATGTTTTCTCTCTGTGCTTACGAATTTAAAATATTATTGTGTATGTTATTGTCAAGCTGTCCTTTACTATAAGATATTATAAATGTCTTTTCAAAATACTAACGCATGAAGATACAGCCATCGACTAAACATCAGGTATAAGTTTTGTATTTATATTGCGAAAACAACCTAATAATAGTAAAACATATATATAACGTGGCATCGTATTTTCAGATAACTTATAAAACAAAAAAAAAACACACTAAACTAAAGGAACAATTATTGATAAAAATTATAAATTACAATTTCGCTCCGTGGAAATTATTATAACATTTGTCACTATGTGAATGAATGAATAAATTATGATTTATCACTATTAGGCTATATGGTGTGCCCCCTTTCCCCCAACTTCTCCAAGTGCCACATCAGCGCCACATCATTTCCTCCATTTTTCTCTCGCAAAGTTTGGAAATGCATTCCCTTAATTCCCCCATTTCCCCTTCCTCTTTTTATTCTTTTTCTTTTTTTATTTAATTATATATTTTATATTTATTAACCTAAAAAAACTGTTTGCAAATAGCGTTCCAAAAGCTATCTCGTCTTTGATTTGTACCTACAAGTGATAAATTAATTTAATTATCTAAATTATATTTCATAAATAATGGAAAAAAAATAAATAAATAAACAGAAAGTGCAAAAAGGGCTTGGGCCCAAAAAAAAACAAAGGTTTAAAAAATAACTTACTTTGTATCGGGTCGGTAGACACGTTCACCACGCTCGTGCTAGGGCCTCGAGCTCGACTGGAGTCCAAGGTTGGCTATCCGCCTTACCACCCCCTTTTCCTTCAACGACACGTTTTTTCCATTTCTTGTCTTTTTTTGAGGTTGGTTGAGTTTTGGGTATAACGTCGTCATCGACACCTAAGGATATGAAGTCGTGTTCGGGTTCAGTTTGTGATTGAGGCCTCGCGCGAAACATTGGCATTTGATTCGGGTTTGGGTGTGGCATATGCATATGAAATTGTTGCATTTGCCAAGGGTTTTGGGGTTGACTAAAAGCGCCAAACCCGTATGCCATAGGATCGAGCGGTGTAGTGGGGTAGGGAAAGTTTGGAGCTTGTGTTGAAGGGAGTAGCGGGGGTGTTTGGGTTAAAGGGTTGGGGTTTGAACGCCTTGGATCCATTGGTATTTTTTTTGTGTGAAGAATGGAATAATTTTATAAAATTTTGGTTATTTGGTTAAAAAGTTAAGATGGTTTGTTGGAAAGGAATGGTGTGTAGGTAATATATATATAAAGTAAATTTTTGAATTTTTTTTTTCTAAAAAAAAGCAACGGTCAAAAAATAGTGGGCCCCCAATATCCAACGTCTCTTTTTTTTGGCCAATAGGATGGCCCGGTGACAACGGGCATTTTGCCCCGGTTACCCGAAAAAAAGGGGGGGGGGGGGGGCGGTGTTCCCCCACCTCCCCGACGCCACCTCATCTCCCCGGTTCTCCTCCCCGGGTGCACACCAAATTATTAAGCACGTGATATAAATTACTGAGCATCTGATAGGATTTGGTCTATAAATAGGTAAGTACCTTCATTGATTCATCCATATTTCCAATAATCAGATAAACTCTAGAAGAAGCATTTGTTTGCTTGATAATTGGGAGCAAAATAAGATAATATGATGATATGATCAAGGTAACTTATTTATTTTAGCCTTCTGTTTTCATGAGCAATGAAATTGGTATTTTGAAAGGCAAGCAATGAACTAAATATCGATATAGATATATGTGTTGCGCATGTATAGTCGTCTTCTGGGGTGCCTTCTGTAAAGACGATATTTAGAATAAACTACTAAAGTGTAACCTTGGTGGTATTAACGTGCACGTATAATGGTATTCATGCTCAAGTAATTAATCGATGGTTCTAGTCTTAGGATGGAAAATTATAGATATAGTGTAGTGTTATAAGTGCAAGTGAATATCATTCTATCTATCTTAAAGTATAAAAGCCGGTGGAATAATAATAAAACTGTTCCCCGAAAAATAATAAACACTAGTTGCTGCTAAGTAGCTGGTGTAAATAGGTCGGTTTTGTGCTTAGACAAAAATATAATTGAAGATTTGGTTTTTCGGTTTTAGAAACATGTTTGGTTTTGGTTATTTTATTGCAAGGGTCAGTTGACCATTTTTCAGCTTTACATTTGGTTTGGATCCTTTTTGTCCACAAAAATTGGGGCTAAAATAAGGAATTTATGCATCCTCTTGATACGGTTAATAATAAAGATAGAACAAGATCGCATAATAATAATTAGCCTAAAGTTTTTTTATATACATAACAAAAATTGTTTACTTTGTTCTTTGATGGCCAGCTGGGACACTGCGACTTTAAGTAAGAAAAGCACCAAATGGAATACGTGAAGCTTCTGGGATTTGTTTTAATTTTACTAGTATGGATTCGATGGGCTTATCATCGTCGACGCGTCCACGTGGACAGGCTGAGTTTGCTACCACCTGGTCCAACACCATGGCCGGTAGTAGGAAACATCTTTCAGCTTGGGTTTGTAAAAGTTCCCCACAAGTCATTTGCGCAACTGGCTCTTGTTCACGGTCCCAACATCATGACCTCTGGCTAGGCTCCATGTGCACCGTGGTCATCTCATCAAGCGAAGCAGCGCGTGAGATGTTCAAGAACCATGATGTGGTGCTTGCAGGCCGAAAGGTCTACGAGTGTATGAAAGGAGACTTTGGAGACGAACTTGGGTCTATGATAACGCACAGTATGGGACTAACTGGCGATTGTTGAGAAGACTAAGTACTACCGAGTTCTTCTTAAACAGTCGCCTAGATGCCACATTAGTATCCGTACAAGATGCATAGACCAACTAGTGCACTCTATAGAAGACGCCTGTGGCACAAGCATCGACGTTGGAAGGTTTTTCTTTCTGATGGCGTTTAATCTGATAGGGAACTTGATGTTTTCAAAGGATCTTTTGGATCCAAAGTCGAAGAAAGGAGCAGAGTTCTTTTACCATACAGGAAAGGTCATGGAATACGCTGGAAAGCCTAACGTCGCTGATTCATGCCGTTTTTAAAGGGGCTTGATCCGCAAGGCATCCGGAAAAACATGCAAAATCATATACGTCAAGCCTTTAATATAGCGGGAGGCTTCGTTAAAGAGCGCATGGAAACATCGGTTGCTGATAAGAAAAGTACCAAAGATTACTTGGACGTGTTGTTGGAGTATCGTGGTGACGGTGTCGAAGCTCCCTCTGTCTTCTCTTCAACATCCATTAATATTATCGTCTTCGTAAGTGTCCTAAATCCTCTCTTTTATATAATAATAATAAACCCATCTCTAGCTACTGATAATTTTAACTTTTTTTCAACAGACTTAAAATTAAGGCCGAATGATATTTCGTTACAAGGGCGTTGTAGTCCGAAATAACAATAAAATTGACGATGCAATACTCATTTGTGTAAAATGCATGTGTTTACCAAAAACAAAACAACTAATTTTTTTTTTTTTTTTTTTTTTTTTTTTTGGTTGAAGATGTTATTTTTAGTTTATTGCAAATATTTTTGATAAATAATAATAGATATCTTTTTTATTAAAACGAAATACGACCTTTACATCACAATAGAAGGTAGCACAATAGAAGGTAGAGGGCAACAAGTTGCGCCGCCACCCCTTTCTGAATTGCGAACCCTAGTCTACCGAAGACAAATCCTTGCCCCCCTGGAGATGAACTATTGCTGTGGACGACCCGTTGGACCCTGGTCAAGAAACGAATAGCTTCTGGCGCTAGGGAGCCAAAGTATCAAATGCCAAGGGGATAAAGACATGTTGGTTCTCTGCACAAGCTTTGGCATGCTTATCTACTTTCTTCGATTCCGCCTTTCTCGATGCTTGCCCAGCTACAAACCCTGTTTCCCTTAAACCAACCAAAGGAGACACCCCTGTGAGGTCCACGCAAGCATGTTTCCCCCTCTCCCAACCAAAGACAAGCAGATCCGCTGGTCGCAGGGTGGATCTCCCTTCCGAGGGTCTGTAAGAAAATTTACGGGGGCCTCCTTTTTGGCAGAAATCCCAGCTCTTCTCAGGATGTCCCACAAAACGTCCCTCACCCAGTCATGCCGATATTTGAACCCAGGGAGCTCTTTGCAATGAATTGCGTGCTCCCCATATTTATCCATGCAAGCTTTACGGCAGATGGGGCATGTTTCATCTTCCTGATACATGGGATCATCAGCCGGTACTTGAGTATAGCCCTGTATTCCACTGCGGACATGCATTGACCCAAACCCTCAATCGGGATAACGGTCAAAAAATCCTGAGCATGAGGACCCTTCAGGCATTCAATCACCGCCTTTTGGGGGAGGACAACTCAAAAACTTCTCCCAGGCTCTGAGCAGTTTTGCTAAACAGAGCATTCGCCAAAGTTTTTTGTGGCTTTGAGGGGGCGGTGTCCTTATTAGAAAAACCGCCAATATCAAAGTCCGGGAGATAGGCATTTAAGCGTTCGAGTGCTTGTTGATAGTCCGGGTCTAGCCCCATGACCCCACAGTTTCGAAGGATATGATCCTGAAGTTTCCAAGACTGAGCTCTAGACGCCACAAAGGCATAAACCCCAACATCTCGAGCTGAAAGAAGGCCCAAACCACCTAAACGCATTGGCAATGATGCCAACCGCCATTGAAGGTCTCCGAAGAAGGGGCCACCACACACGACTATATCTTCAATAGCCGCCGGAGGCCATCATCGAAAAGGGATACCGCATCCACCATCAAGTGGGGTTGACAAGTTCGCAACCAAAAAGTAACTTAGCGACCCCCATGCATGACCTAAGTAGGAGGAGTTCACTTTGGGGATCCCTAAGGCGGGGAAGGAGTTTCATAAGGTCCACAGCAACCGTGGCTCGCCGCCCTGCCAACTCCCCAATAAAGATAGGATCTCGGCTAAACAGCCCCACCAAGGAGCTTAACCCTTTCTCTGGTCTACCAATCCCTCTCGGGAAAAGCCCGTCCTGAACTTTCAGCCCGTCACACGTCGGCCAAAAGACCTCTGTTTTCTTAATATTGAGATGAAGCCCCAGAGATGGCCCATGCTCGTTGATGATGTCTAAAGCCTTAGCAACCTCAGCTGCGTTGCCTATAATCGTCCCATCATCTAAATACCAAGCATGAAACGGGAGGTTACATTGTTCCTGAACCCGCATGATAAGGGGGTGTAAGGCAAGAGCAAAGAGAAGGGGCCCCAAAGGATCTCCTTGCTGCACTCCGGTAGTAGCCCCGATACAATCATTACCCCATACAGCCTAGCAGGCTGGGCATAAAGGAACTGGACCCATGGATAGATAGACGGGCACGTTGGTGAACCTCTTGGAGAAAGGCTGTGCGGTCGACCATGTTGAAGGCATTGGAGAAGTCTACTGTAAGCAGAGCCAAGGAACCATCCGCATGAAAAGAGTTGAGGAACCTGTTGGCACTGTGAAGCACCGCCTCTGCCCCATTTGGTACCCCTACTCCAAATTGAAAGTCCCCCAGGTACTGGGCAATGTGTTTCCCAACCTTTTTCATAGCCACCTTAGAAACCAACTTCGCCAAATGCCCCCACAGCAATAGGTCTAATTCCATTATCGGGCTTCAATAAGGGGGTAAGGGGGGCCGAGGCGACAAACTCGGCAAGTGTCTTTAGGGCAGGCCCCCCAAGCCATAAGTTGACGACTTCAGTAATGGCCGCGAGCAAACCAAGGAAGTAACCGAGCCATCGCCACCAATAGCATCCAACAGGTGTTGGGCCCGTATCCCGTCCCTGCCGCAAGACGTCCCTTTAGGGAAAGATCGGATACATCTGAGCACACAATCCTCATCTACAGATAGAGTGGGTTGGGCGATAGGGTCAGAAGGCAAGGATGGAGGCAATCACCACTGGGTGTTTATCAATGAGGGCTTTCATGGTCGATTCACATAGAGGGGCAACCCCACTGGAGCACAAAACCTTAACTGCTGCCGTGAAATGCCCATCCCGACTTTTCGAAGACATTGCTTAAAATTAGGCTCCCTCTCATTGTCCTCTTCCCTTCTGGCTTCTCCCCTAGGTACCACAACCTCCCCCATGCCATCCAAGAGGAAGAGGACCAAGACTGCAAACCCAGACCCATCTTTCCATGCTGTA
>JAUTDX010006637.1:0-33367 GCA_030844895.1 Ambrosia x helenae | reverse complement strand
TTCGATTTTGTGTTCGTGTTTGTTCGGTTCGTTTACAGGTCTAGATAACCATCACCGGAAAACTTTTATAAAATAACAATATAAAAGAAAATTTAATATTCTATTTAATACTATAATACATTTATTGAATTGAAGCGCCTAAGAAAGATAAAATACCAATTACGGTATTCCCACTAGCCTAGCCTAGCCTAGCCTAGCCTAGGGTTTTTACTTTTTAACTAGTCCCTCACGCATTTGTCTTCTTCTTTCTAAGTCCCACCATGAAACAGGGGTTGGTGTTTTTTATATGATTAATTTAACCTTTCAATTCAATTGCTGAAATATTTAATTTAAGGTTCGATTGATTCTGCAGGTTGGATACAAATTGCATATGGTGTAAAGTTTAGTTGATTTTGTGGATGGAGAAATTGTAAGCTAACACTACAAGAAAAGGCAATATTTTCCATCAAAATCACCAGCATACATCTTTCGTTAACGTTAGGATAGGGTTTCAAACAACCATAGCTGCTCTCTCTCTCCTCATCAACTCTTCTTCTCCTTATCACCTCTCTCTGCTCTCCATTGTTCCCTGACGGCTCTGTCTCCTCTCCATTGTTCAAACAAACATCCTTCCTCCACAGGTTCACCTCAACTCTTCTTCTCCATTGTTATCGAAAGGTTTTTATTTTTTTATTTTTTTTATCTCAGTATCGTTGCACGTTTTGTTGTTTCGAGGTAGGTTTTGTAGAATTTCTTTTGATTCAGTGTCTACTATCTGTTGCTTTTATTGAATGTGGGTTATGATGCTTGGATCAGTTATGTTTTACCTTAGATTGTTGTTTATTGATGTGTAAAATTGTATAATTTATAATATTTATTTTTTAATTTTATAGTTTTTTAAGGGAGTTTTAGGGGGGGGGGGGGGGGGAGGGGGGGGGGGGGGGTGGGGGTGGTTTGTGGTAGAGAGATGTTTGGTAAAACCTTTTATTTTTTTTTAAGATAGTTATTTATATTTATAAAACTTTTGACTTATGCTTAGTAAATAAGGCTAATTTTGTCATTTTAGGTATTTTAAATTCCAATTCCATTATTAGTATATTTATTAACCAAACACATCTATGAATTTTAAAAGATTCCATCACATTCCAATTCCAATTCAAATTCCAATTCTCATAGGGATTTCCATTCCAATTCCTAAACATTCTGTGAACAAAACACCCCCTTAGATTGCTACTAATATAATATAGGGTTTTATAATTCCATCCGACAAGGACCGACACAATGATTATTTAACCGGTATTTTGGTACGGGTTAGGTTAAGCATAACGCTTTTTTGTCTAGAAATATATTACTTTAAACAATCATTGGTAACAACAAAAGGACCTCAAACTAATCCTTAGATTGTACACAATGTTAAATCGATTCACATATGAAAATTATGTAACGACATACAAAATTTAGGCTTTGAAAAATACAAAACTATGGTACATAGCTAACACTTACATAAAGGATAATATAATTCATCATGTTTTCTTCTTTCTTCTGAAACTGATTTTACTTACTCTTGTCAGTAGCTGCATTTGCATAGTTTAGGTTTTATTAAATGAAATGGTAGTTCATAATTTATAAAATTTATGACCTTGAAATTTGGTTGTGCATGACCATAACGATTTTATAATTACCTGTATGGTGCAGTGATGATATTGCACAAAAATTATAATGTTAACTTACATAATATTAAAGCTATATAAGTAAAAACAATGATAGAATTACCAATTACAAGTGCATTCGTGTTTGCCAACCAATTGTTTTGGCTTTCACTTGCTATTAGCCTATATATTACGTACTGATTGTTCTTTTTCAAGAGGTGCTTTCTACAAGTATAACAAGTTCTTTATATCTTTGAGTGGTTTACCTGTTGGTATGATTTACTTACTAATTATCAAGGTGATATACCTTTTGATAGGGTAAGTTAAAACTCAAAGAGATGTTTGTCTTGTATGTATGTTATATCAACTGAAAATTATATATTAGAAAGGTAAATTTACGGATTCCCAACCATATTGAGCATTTTTCCAAGTAATAAAACAACTCGGGAATTAAGTTAAAACTCAAAGAGATGTTTGTCTTGTATGCGTGTTATATAAACTACAAGTTGGTTTTTGTTTGTATTTTTTTTTCAAAAAGTTGTACATTTATGGATTTACAACCATATTGAGTATTTTTCAAAGTAATAATCATATGGAGAAATTAATTTTGATAAGGTACGTTAAAACTAAAAAGATGTTTGTTTTGCATTGTTACTCAACTAAAATTAATTTTTAAAAGTTGTACATATATGGATTCACAATCAGATTGAGTTTTTTTAGTAATTATTTTATCCTATATAATAAAAGAAACTAAATGAGGGATACATGTTAATTATTAGAGCCCTCTAATTGTTGGTTCTCTGCTTCTATATCCTCTTATTATGGATAATTATTATTTTTCTAAATAAAGATAATTATTATATCATTAACAATTAAATATAAAATATGTTATTTAATTTTTTATGTTTATCTTTTCTTTATATTTATTTTATTACTATATAATAAATAATTTATGATCATCTTTAGTTTGTCTTCTTCATCCTAATAGTATGATAATTTTTATGTTTTTCTCTCATATTAAAATAATAATCAATTTTATTTATTTCTCTCTCTTATTAAATAAAATGTTAACTCATTTTCCTTTCCCTCTTATTTATTTATTTTTTTCCTAACTATTTATCTTATTTTTTCGTTTATTAATAATTAAAAACAAATTTAATTTTTATCAATTCAACCTTGTATAATCCGCATGTTTTAACTAACAATAAATAAAAAAACAAAGTAAACCATTATAAATAGTAAACAATAGATCAAAGTTTATTTTTTTAAAGACATATATTGATGACTGTATAATACCGGTTACATTTATTCAATCCTGTAAGACACGAGTTTATTCAGCCATACAATGACAAGTTTTTTTTTAAATATATTTTTTTCATTTACTTTGTATATAAAATTACATGTATTCACCCCGTGTAATACATATGTTACTAACCTAGTAAATTAATAAACGAATAGATAACTTATTTTGATAGGGTAAGTTCAAAACCACAAGAGATGTTTGTATTGTATGTTTTTTATATCAACAGTTTCAGACACTGACACGTATAGAGGATCTTGGATGGTCAGACGTTATGAACCCATACGTATGAAAGACCACATGTATGAAGGTTAGTTGAATGGACCTGACACGTATTAGATGTAACTAACCCGTATGAACCAGACTTAATACAAGGACCCGTATGAAATATAATTCAGAACAGAACAGAACCCGTATGAGCAGTCTGATGAACAAAACGTATGTAGATCAAAACTACCAGGAACCGTATGTAACTGAACCGTATGAACCAACACTATCAGCATAATATACTTACAAGTATCAAGATGTAACTGACTGTACCGGTATGTAGATCAGACAACACAGACACGTATGGAATGATTTTGAGTTATACCGCATGTAAGAAAAAGAACATCAACATGTATGAGAGAGACCCGTACGAACCAACAAGTATGAGACAGGCCGTAGGAACCAACAAGTATGAGACAGCCCGTAGGAACCAACTAGTATGAGACAGAACCGTAGGAACCAAGTATGAGACAGAAACCGTAGGAACCAACAAGTATGAGACAGCCCGTACGAACCAACTAGTATCAGAAGAAGACCCGTAGGAACCAACAAGTATGAGACAGCCGTAGGAACCAACTAGTATGAGACAGACCCGTATGAACCAACAAGTATGAGACAGACCGTAGGAACCAACAAGTATGAGACAGCCCGTAGGAACCAACTAGTATGAGACAGATCCGTAGGAACCAACTAGTATTAGACAGAACCGTGAGGAACCAACTAGTATGAGACAAACCCGTATGAACCAACAAGTATGAGACAGACCCGTATGAACCAACAAGTATTGAGACAGAACATCAACACGTATGAGAGAGAACCGTATGAACCAACAAGTATGAGACAGACCCGTAGGAACCAACAAGTATGAGACAGACCCGTAGGACCCAACAAGTATGAGACAGACCATAAGAACCAACTAGTATGAGACAGACCCGCAGGAACCAACTAGTATGAGACAGAACCGTAGGAACCAACTAGTATGAGACAGACCGTGTGAACCAACAAGTATGAGACAGACCCGTATGAACCAACAAGTATTGAGACAGAACATCAACACGTATGAGAGAGAACCGTATGAACCAACAAGTATGAGAACGACCCGTAGGAACCAACAAGTATGAGACAGACCGTAGGACCCAACAAGTATGAGACAGACCATAAGAACCAACTAGTATGAGACAGACCCGCAGGAACCAAACTAGTATGAGACAGAACCGTAGGAACCAACTAGTATGAGACAGACCCGTGTGAACCAACAAGTATGAGACAGACCCGTATGAACCAACAAATATTGAGACAGAACATCAACACGTATGAGAGAGAACGTATGAAACAACAAGTATGAGACAGACCCGTATGAACCAACAAGTATCAGACAGACCCGTATGAACCAACAAGTATGAGACAGACCCGTATGAACCAACAAGTATGAGACAGACCCGTATGAACCAACAAGTATGAGAAAGAACATCAACACGTATGAGAGAGACCTGTATGAACCAACAAGTATGAGACTAACACGTATGAACCAACAAGTATGAGACAGACCCGTAGGAACCAACACGTATGAGACAACCCGTAGGAAACCAAATAGTATGAGACAGACCCGTATGAACCAACAAGTATGAGACAGACCCGTAGGAACCAACAAGTATGACACAGACCGTAGGAACCAACTAGTATGAGACAAACCGTAGGAACCAACAAATATGAGACAGCCCGTAAGAACCAACTAGTATGAGACAGACCATATGAACCAACAAGTATGAGACAGACTCGTATGAACCAACAAGTATGAGACAGACCCGTAGGAACCAACAAGTATGAGACAGACCGTAGGAACCAACTAGTATGAGAAAGACCCGTAGGAACCAACAAGTATGAGACAGACCGTAGGAACCAACTAGTATGAGACAGACCCGGATGAACCAACAGTATGAGACAGACCCGTAGGAACCAACTAGTATGAGACAGACCCGTATGAACCAACTAGTATGAGACAGACCCGTAGGAACCAATAGTATGAGACAGACCCGTATGAACCAAGAAGTATGAGACAGACCCGTATGAACCAACAAGTATGAGACAGAACATCAAAACGTATGAGAGAGACCCGTATGAACCAACAAGTATGAGCAAACCCATATGAACCAACAAGTATCAGACATACCCGTAGGAACCAAGTATGAGACAGCCCGTAGGAACCCAACTAGTATGAAACAGACCCGTAGGAACCAACTAGTATGAGACAGACCCGCAGGAACCAACAAGTATGAGACAGAACTGTATGAACCAAAAAGTATGAGACAGAACCGTATGAACCAACAAGTATGAGACAGAACATGAACACGTATGAGACAGACCCGTATGAACCAACAAGTATGAGACAGACCCGTAGGAACCAACAAGTATGAGACAGACCGTAGGAACCAACTAGTATGAGATACACCTGTATGAACCAACAAGTATGAGACAGCCCGTAGGAACCAACTAGTATGAGATAGACCCGCGTAGGAACATCAAGTATGAGACAGACCGTAGGAACCAACTAGTATGAGACAGACCCGAAGGAACCAACTAGTATGAGACAGACCGTAGGAACCAACTAGTATCAGACAGACCCGTATGAACCAACAAGTATGAGACGGACCCGTATGAACCAACAAGTATTGAGACAGAACATTAACACGTATGAGAGAGAACCGTATGAACCAACAAGTATGAGACAGAACCGTATGAACCAACAAGTATGAGAAAGAACATCAACACGTATGAGAGAGACCCGTATGAACCAACAACTATGAGACTGACCCGTATGAACCAACAAGTATGAGACAGAACCGTAGAAACCAACAAGTATGAGACAACCCATAGGAACCAACTAGTATGAGACAGAACCGTATGAACCAACAAGTATGAGACAGACCCATAGGAACCAACAAGTATGAGACAGACTCGTAGGAACCAACTAGTATGAGACAAGCCCGTAGCAACCAACTAATATGAGATAGAACCGTATGAACCAACAAGTATGAGACAGAGCCGTAGGAACCAACAAGTATGAGACAGCCCGTAAGAACCAACTAGTATGAGACAGACCCGTTAGAACCAACTAGTATGAGACAGATCCGTAGGAACCAACTAGTATGAGACAGACCATAGGAACCAACTAGTATGAGACAGACCCGCAGGAACCCAACTAGTATGAGACAGACCCGTAGGAACCAACTACTATGAGACAGACCCGCAGGGAACCAACTAGTATGAGACAGACCCGTATGAAACCAACAAGGATGAGACAGAAACGTAGGAACCAACTAGTATGAGACAGACCATCAACAGTATGAGACAGACCCGTATGAACCAACAACTATGAGACAGACCCGTAGGAACCAACAAGTATGAGACAAACCATAGGAACCAAATAGTATGAAACAACCGTAGGAACCAACAAATATGAGACAGCCCGTAAGAACCAACTAGTATGCGACAGAACCGTATGAACCAACAAGTATGAGACAGAGCCGTAGGAACCAACAAGTATGAGACAGCCCGTAGGAACCAACTAGTATGAGACAGACCCGTAGGAACCAACTAGTATGCGACAGACTCGTAGGGAACCAACTAGTATGTGACAGAACCGTATGAACCAACAAGTATGAGACAGACCCGTATGAACCAACAAGTATGAGACAGAACATCAACACGTATGAGAGAGTCCCGTATGAACCAACAAGTATGAGACAGACCCGTATGAACCAACAAGTATCAGACATACCCGTATGAACCAACAAGTATAAGACAGGACCCGTAGGAACCAACAAGTATGAGACAGCCCGTAGGAACCAACTAGGATGAGAAAGACCCGTAGGAACCAACAAGTATGAGACAGACCGTAGGAACCAACTAGTATGAGACAGACCCGTATGAACCAACATGTATGAGATAGAACCGTAGGAACCAACTAGTATGAGACAGACCCGTAGGAACCAACTAGTATGATACAGAACCGTAGGAACCAACTAGTATGAGACAGACCCGTATGAACCAACAAGTATGAGACAGACCCGTATGAACCAACAAGTATGAGACAGAACATCAACACGTATGAGAGAGACCCGTATGAACCAACAAGTATGAGACAGAACCGTATGAACCAACAAGTATCAGACAGACCCGTAGGAACCAAGTATGAGACAGCCCGTAGGAACCCAACTAGTATGAGACAAACCCGTAGGAACCAACTAGTATGAGACAGACCCGCAGGAACCAACTAGTATGAGACAGACCCGTATGATCCAACAAGTATGAGACAGAACCGTATGAACCAACAAGTATAAGACAGAACATCAACACGTATGAGACAGACCCGTAGGAACCAACAAGTATCAGACAGACCGTAGGAACCAACTAGTATGAGACACACCCGTATGAACCAACAAGTATGAGACAGAACTGTAGGAACCAACAAGTATGAGACAGCCCGTTAGAACCAACTAGTATGAGACACACCCGTATGAACCAACAATATGAGACAGAACATCAACACGTATGAGAGAGACCCGTATGAACCAACAAGTATGAGACAGACCCGTATGAACCAACAAGTAATTAGACAGACCGTAGGAACCAAGTATGAGACAGCCCGTAGGAACCCAACTAGTATGAGACAGACCCGTAGGGAACCAACTAGTATGAGACAGACCTGCTGGAACCAACTAGTAAGAGACAGACCCGTATGAACCAACAAGTATGAGACAGAACCGTATGAACTAACAAGTATAAGACAGAACATCAAAACGTATGAGACACACCGTATGAACCAACAAGTATGATACAGACCCGTAGGAACCAACAAGTATGAGACAGACGTAGGAACCAAGTAGTATGAGACACACCCGTATAAACCAACAAGTATGAGACAGAACTGTAGGAACCAACAAGTATGAGACAGCCCGTAGGAACCAACTAGTATGAGAAAGACCGTAGGAACCAACAAGTATGAGACAGCCCGTAGGAACCAACTAGTATGAGATAGACCCGCGTAGGAACCATCAAGTATGAGACAGACTGTAGGAACCAACTAGTTATGAGACAGACCCGTAGGAACCAACTAGTATGAGACAGACCCGTAGGAACCAACTAGTATTAGACAGAACCGTATGAACTAACTAGTATTGAGACAGAACATCAACACGTATGAGAGAGAACCGTATGAACCAACTAGTATGAGACAGACCCGTATGAACCAACAAGTATGAGACAGACCAGTATGAACCAACAAGTATGAGAAAGAACATCAACACGTATGAGAGAGTCCGTATGAACCAACAAGTATGAGACTGACCCGTATGAACCAACAAGTATGAGACAGACCCGTAGGAACCAACAAGTATGAGACAACCCGTAGGAACCAACTAGTATGAGACAGAATCGTAGGAACCAACAGGTATGAGAAAGACCCGTAGGAACCAACAGGTATGAGACAGCCCGTAGGAACCAACTAGTATGAGACAGACCCGTATGAACCAACAAGTATGAGATAGATCCGTAGGAACCAACTAGTATGAGACAGCCCGTAGGAACCAAACTAGTATGAGACAGACCCGTAGGAACCAACTAGTATGAGACAGACCGTATGCACCAACAAGTATGAGACAGACCCGTATGAACCAACAAGTATGAGACAGACCCTATGAACCAACAAGTATGAGACAGACATGTATGAATCAACAAGTATGAGACTGAACATCAACACGTATGAGAGAGACTCGTATGAACCAACAAGTATGAGACAGACATGTATGAACCAACAAGTATCAGACAGACCCGTAGGAACCAAGTATGAGACAGCCCGTAGGAACCAACTAGTATGAGACAGACCCGTAGGAACCAACTAGTATGGGACAGACCCCCAGGAACAACTAGTATGAGACAGACCCGTATGAACCAACAAGTATGAGACAGACCCGTATGAACCAACAAGTATGAGACAGAACATCAACACGTATGAGACAGACCCGTATGAACCACCAAGTATGAGTCAGACCCGTAGGAACCAACAAGTATGAGACAGCCCGTAGGAACCAACTCGTATGAGACAGACCCGTATGAACCAACAAGTATGAGACAAAACTGTAGGAACCAACAAGTATGAGACAGCCCGTAGGAACCAACTAGTATGAGAAAAGACCCGTAGGAACCAACAAGTATGAGACAGCCCGTAGGAACCAACTAGTATGAGACAGACCCGTATGAACCAACAAGTATGAGACAGACCCGTAGGAACCAACAAGTATGAGACAGACCGTAGGAACCAACTAGTATGAGACAGACCTGCAGGAACCAACTAGTATGAGACAGACCGTAGGAACAAACTAGTATGAGACAGATCCGTATGAACCAACAAGTATGAGACAGACCCGTATGAACAACAAGTATTGATACAGAACATCAACACGTATGAGAGAGAACCGTATGAACCAACAAGTATGAGACAGACCCGTATGAACAAACAATTATGAGACAGACCCGTATGAACCAACAAGTATGAGATAGACACGTATGAAACCAACAAGTATGAGAAAGAACATCAACACGTATGAGAGAGACCCGTATGAACCAACAAGTATTGAGACAGAACATCAACACGTATGAGAGAGAACCGTATGAACCAACAAGTATGAGACAGACCCGTATGAACCAACAAGTATGAGAAAGAACATCAATACGTATGAGAGAGACCCGTATGAACCAACAAGTATGAGACTGACCCGTATGAACCAACAAGTATGAGACAGACCGTAGGAACCAACAAGTATGAGACTACCCGTAGGAACCAACTAGTATGAGACAGACCCGTATGAACCAACAAGTATGAGACAGACCCGTAGGAACCAACAAGTATGAGACAGACCCGTAGGAACCAACTAGTATTATTATTATTATAAAACAAGCTTTTCAAATTAAACTCATTCTTGTATTCATTGTGTAACACTTGAAGCTTAGATTTAAAAATTATACTTAAGATAATTAGTTTAGTAATGAACAACCTCATATATTTATTTGTAATTATTTGAAATTGGTGTATGTTAGATTCGTAGGAGGATGGATATATATTAGCATTAGTGCCAGGCTGGTGTTTGGCTTAATTTCATCATTGGACCACATATAATCTGCATCCTATCCAGGTTTCTTGCTTCCCATATTAGTCACACAGCCACGTCCCCCATAAAATGCCACTTGCCCCATAAAACTTGCTAGCTGGATGGACAGCTGGATACAGACACAAATAAATAACAGGTTTTCACACAAACAAACTTCAGTCACATAAAAAGCTAAACTCTCAAAACTTGTGTCTCTCTCTCTCATACGTACGAGCCGGTGGACTTGAACCGACTGACTGGAGATAAAAAATACATCAGGTGAAAAGAGAGATCGAGGTCATAGTGGGGTAGCCAGTAACCTTTGTGGTGCCGGTGGGTTTGCTTGAGAGAGAGATAGAGTGACAGAGACCCATCTTGAGATTGTTGTAAAGTTTATCTTGTTTTCTTTATAAAATAGTTTTCTTCTTAAGTAAATAAAGTGATAGGTATATTTTTTACAAAGAAATTTCTAATGTTTTCATTAACAAAAATTGAACCTTTTTAACTTTTATAATGGTACTGTTATAGATTGAGATTACTATCATTTTAGGTCTCTAAAGCTACAACAATTAAGTCGTTAGAAAAATTGCAAATGTCACAAAACCACACTCCCCACACTCTTACTTACGTACTTGTTCTTTGTAAAAACTACAGGTACAAATTTGAAAAATGGAGGTGATGGCCACTGTACGTCCAATTCTAGACTCTATTGTTGCAGCTTTGATTGTCCCGGTTACGAGACACCTCGATTTCTTGGTTTCCTCCTCAACCACGTTAGAAATATGCATACAAAGTTAAGGGAACTAAATCGTGTAGCACATGCATTGGATACTAGACAGATGTCGAATCATATGAATGGTCTAGTGGTACCCGATAATGTTCCCGAATGGTTGGAAGAAGTTCAGAAAATCAAACTAATTGGGGATAATATTCCAATAGATGGAGTTACATGCTTAAACATGAAGATGAGGTACAAAGTAGGAAAACAGTCATTCTATCTTCTCAAGGATATTGAACATCTGATAAATGAAAAATCTGAGATGGAGTGGACTGATGAGATGATACCACTTGCTATTGTCAGTCCTCCAAGGCCAACAACATCCACAACTGTTATTGGCGATGATCAAACCGAAACCAAACCAAAAACAATATTAAATCTAGAGATTTGATATTTAATGCTGCGTTAAAGTCCCTCGATCCAAGTGGAAGTGATAAGCAGCAAAAAATTGCTCTATGTGGAATGGGTGGTATTGGAAAGACCACAATGATGGAGCAATTGAAGAAGGTTGCTAAAGAAAGGAAAATGTTTGATTTAATTGTGAAGGTAGATGTTGGGAAAAATTCAAATATAATTGATGTTCAAAATGTTGTTTCAGAGTATACTGGTAGGGCTCTTACTGAAAGAACCAAAGATATAAGGGGCCGAGCGTCTGCAAACCCGATTTAAAGAGATATCAGATGATGGTAAAAAGAAGATTTTGGTAATATTGGATAATGTGTGGGAGGAGTTCGACCTCAAAGATATTGGACTCACAAGTCCTTTGCCGTTTGGCTTCAGGTTGCTCATCACATCACGTGAAGAAACCGTTTGCATTCAGATGGGCGTTGAAGCTAATTCAATTTTTAGAATCGGTGTTTTAGAAGAATCAGAAGCCAAATCCCTATTCTGGGAAATTGTAGGGCTATATCCAGATAATGATAGTGAACATGACCTACACAAGATAGGAGAAGAAATTGTAAAGGGATGTGGTGGGTTGCCTATTGCCATAAAAACTGTAGCATCTGGTCTGAGAGATAACAAAGAAAAGTATGCATGGGCACACACACTTTCTTGTTTACAAAACAAAGAGTTCAATGTACATGCTGTTTTCAAGATTAGCTACGAGAATCTAAAAAATGATTATGATAAATCATTTTTCTTCTTAGTGGCTTGTTACCTAATGACTGTGAAATTGGCACAGAGGAGTTGTTGAGGTATGGATGGGGTTTGAATCTCTTTAAGAATGTGAATACTTTGGCAGAGGCAAGAAACTGCGTAAACACTAGTGTTTACAATCTGATACACTCAAATTTGTTGATTAAAAGTGATTACGACGGGTGTTTTAAAATGCATGACCTCGTGCATGATTTTGTTTTGAGCAATTTTACACAAGTCAAGCAAGCTTCAATCGTGAATTACAATAATAATGTTTTTGAGCAACTTAAAGAAGATGAGGCTTATGAGAGAATTCTATTAAAATGTGGAGCCAAGGTTGACTTTCCTGAAAGTTTTAACCACCCAAACCTTG
Organism: Ambrosia x helenae; assembly: GCA_030844895.1. Lineage (NCBI taxonomy): Eukaryota > Viridiplantae > Streptophyta > Magnoliopsida > Asterales > Asteraceae > Ambrosia > Ambrosia x helenae. The sequence continues at coordinate 20,739 of JAUTDX010006637.1, read as the reverse complement.
CACTTTTAGTGTTAATGGGTGTGGATAAACATCTCAAGTTTTCAAAAATTTTTATACAAGGTTGGAGAAACTTACTGTTGTGGTTTATGAGAATATACGTCGCCCGTTGCTTCCACAATACTTGACTAACCTTCAAGTCCTATCTCTTCGTTCATGCATGGGGTTGCTACATGGAGATCTCTCATTTCTTGGAGATCTTGTTAACCTTGAAGTACTTAGCCTTGCACACTGTGGCATCCACAAGCTACCATCCAATATAGGGAAGCTAAAAAGGCTAAAGTTGCTCGATTTAAGTGGATGTATTGAGCTTTGTATTGATGATGGTGTCTTTCAAGACTTGAAAAAGCTTGAAGAGCTTTATTTGAGTGTCTTTAAAATGTCCGACAACAAAGACGATGCTATTAGGTTCACGGTCGCCAACCGTAACGAGTTTAATATGCTTTTGAGGAAACTTTCGGCATTAGAAGTTGAATATTTTGAGAATATTGCCCACCCAAAGTACGTGTCATTTGAGAAACTTGAAAGGTTTAGGATATCTATGGGTTGTCTATTACGAAAGAACAATGATAGATATTCCTTCAAAAACACGTTGAAGCTTGTAACCAACAAAAAGGAACTTCTTGAATACAAAATTGATGAGTTGTTTCATAAAACCGAGGTACTTGATTTAGAAGTGAATGATATGAACTATCTTGAAGATGTTTTAACATATCATCCTCAAAGGAAATATTCTTTTTTCAATTTAAAAGAACTTTGTGTTTCCAACTGTGCAAGCTTGACATTTCTCTTTACATCCGATATGACAAAAGGCTTTCCAAAACTTGAGATCCTTAAAATCAAGTCATGCTTTAGTTTGAAATCAGTGGTATATTGCGAGAATAGAGGATCTGAGGTGATTAAATTTGACAAGCTAAAACTTTTGTCTTTGGAGGATCTACCGGAGCTAGTATGCTTGTGTGACCATCTTAATGTATTGGTGTTACCCCAACTGTTGGAGTTATGTCTTGATCAACTTCAAAAGTTTACAAGCATCTTTCCTAAGAATAATAGTAATATTTCTACTATGCAACCGTTGTTGAACATAGAGGTAAATATGTTATATATTAATCTTTTTGATAAAAGTCAATATATATGTTGAACCAGGCTTGATATTTTGTGCAGGTTGAAGTTCCAAAGCTAGAGAAGTTGGAAATTGCTAGAATGAACAACTTGAAGGAGATATGGTCGTTTGATGAGGAGGTTACTAATATTTCCATGTTGAGGCAGATTATAGTGAGGAGCTGTGATAGTCTTGTGAATCTTTTTCCAAGCAATCCAATGCGATTACTATGCAATTTTGAAGAGCTTAGAGTTGCAAGGTGTGCTTCGATAAAAGAGTTATTCAACTTAGACTTAGGAAAAGTTCAACATGTTGATAACAACCACAACTGCTTAAGAGTAATTGAGGCGGTGTCTTGTAAGATCCTTAGAGAGGTGTGGAATATAAAGATGCTGAAAATAACTTATGTGGTTTCCACATACGTGGATTTGAGACCGTTGATCACATTTATATCGAGGGGTGTGTGATAGGTTTTAGAAATATAGTCACACCTAGCACAGCCACTTTTGACATGGGAGCACTTAACAGCATCAACATCACTATTATAGCATGCAAAGAGTATGATGAGAGATCAAATGGTTTGGTTATGAATAAACAAGACCAAGAGGTACGACTTTCAATTTGTATAAATATTTGATTTACTTACTTTTGCTTATTAACTTGATGATAGATTTATTACTAGACATAGTATTAGGCAAGAAGTTTATTAACATAAGTCATTAATTAATTAACTCGGAGATCCCACCTTTTCTAGCATTCTTGATTTTTTTTAGTTATCAAGTTAATAAGCTTCCAAAATTACTCGAATGTAAGTCTTTTATTTTAACTTAAATAAATTATGAAATCCAAATCCTTTTTTCAAAATCCTGAAATAAATTTGTTGCAATTTTTACGTGGCTAATAACAAAATGTTATTAGTAGCTTTGTTAGTTTATGTAATTTAACAATTTATTCATTTGCTGCAACTTTTCCAGGTGCCTGATGATTCTTGGTCCTTTCACCAACACTCCGGAGAAATTGATATATTTGGAAGTCATGCTTTGACATGTGTGGTTCCATATTATGCTGCAGATCGAATGCAAAAGCTTCAAAAGTTGAATATAGACCATTGTAGCTCAATGAGAGAGCTATTTGAAACTAAAGAGATCAATATTACCAACATTGATCCAAGAAGCGATATTACAGTTGCAATTCCAAGACCAAGATGTATTATTATGCACAAACTCTCCGAGCTAAAGATATTGAAGGTCAGATCATGTGGTTCTTTGGAAAACGTTTTCACAGTTTCCACATTTGAAAGCATGAAGAAACTGGAACAGTTGTCGATAAGAGATTGTAAGGGAGTGACAGCGATTGTGAGAGAAGAATACAATGAGCAAACATCAACATCATCTTCTAAAGAAGTGTTCTTACCTCATCTAAAATCAATTGAACTACATCATCTAGAAAACCTTGTAGGTTTCTTCTTGGGGACGAACATTGATTTCCATTGTCCGTTATTGGATTATGTTATGATCGATGATTGCCCCCAGATGGTGGAGTTCACATCTGGTAATTTGACAGCCCAGAGACTCAAGCACATACACACAAATCTTGGTGAACATATTCTTGAAAGTGGCCTTAACTTTCACGTGACATCCATGTTGCATCAGGTTTTGTTTTTTTTGTTTTTTTTATTTGCATTATCTAAATAAGAAATCATCCAACTAAAAGTATTAAATATATTGGCAGTAGTTTCGGTTTACGTTTATATTGTCCTATCAAATAAATGGATGATACATTGAATGAGAACTTTGTGTTTTCTTTAGTTTCAATATTAGTCCTTACATATAAAAGATACTTTTCTGATACCATAAAAAAACAAAAACATTTAGTTGGAGTTGATTATCATAAATTAAGTCATCATCATACAATGTGTTAATTTTTTAGTATGGTAGTAAATCATAGGGATTCTATGAATTGTTTAGAGCAGTGGTAATTATTACATCTAGTATACTATACGACTTGAATTTTCTCTGTTTCTTAATTTTCTTTATTTGGCTTTGCAGAAAACATCCCTAAGTACAGAAAGTATAAGCTCAAGCGCTACTACATCAATAGGGAGAACATCGCCCTTTCATAATGTGATCCATTGCCGTTCGGGGTTCAAGAATGATACAAAGATTTTTCCATCCAATGAATTGCAACAACTACAAAGGCTTGAAACTATTCATATAAGATTTTGTGAGGACGTAGAGGAGGTATTTGAAGTGGCATTGGAAGTGCCAGACAATGAATCACAAATTGTTATCAAGTTTCCAAGTCTAAGAGAAGTGAAGTTATGTGCTCTGAGGAAGCTCAAGTGTATATGGAGAGCAATCAGTGGAGAAAATTAGAGTTTGCAAACCTAACAAGGTTGTCTCTTTATGAATGTACAAGTTTAGAACATGTTTTTACATGTTCCATGGTTCATTGTGTGAAGCAACTCCAAGAGCTACATATAGAAGGGTGTGTAAATATGAAGACAGTTGTCAAAGAGGAAGAAGAAGATTATGATGCCAAAGTGGGAGAGAGTATTGAGTTTCCTTTTTCTAAAGTCCATACAACTTGAAAAACTTTACTCTCTCAAGGGATTTTTCTTAGGGAAGGAGGATTTGACATTACCAATTCTTGATACCTTGGAAATCATCAGATGCCCAAAATGACGGTTTTCAGTGAGGGGCGTTTAGTTGCTCCAAAGCTAACAAAAGTAGAGACAAGCATGGGCTTCTTTGACGTTGAGGAGGATGTCAACTCCTTTATAATGACAACAAATCAAGAGGTAAATTAAAATGCCTTTGAAAAGTTTTAATTTACTTTAGCAGCAACAAATCTTCTAATTTTCACTTTATCTTTTCTGGTACATGGGATTGGGTTTGAAAAGATATCGACATGTTTTGAAGATGGATGGCGGCGGTGGTTTAAGGAGTAGGACGGAGAGGAACCAGCCTCCTCACAGAAATAGTGAAGTACTACAATGCCTTTTCTAAATTTAAATTCTTAATACTTTTTTTTAGTTTAATGTTTTACTATTAAATTACTTATAAAATTATCCACTTCTTATAAAGCGTTAATAGAATTGTTAGGGAAAATGTACAAGATGATAATACTTATTGGTGTAGAACAGATATCGGTATTAGACATTATCTTCATATCTAAAATTAAACCTCAAGTCTCACTAGCTGCAACCATCAGACAAAATCGATTGTCATGTTGAATGAGCGATAATTTGGTTTAAGCATTATTATAGAAGCCTACACATACAATCTTATGATAATTTTGTTTTCACTTCAGATATTTAAAAAAATAAAAAAAAAAATCTTTTGTCTAACTTAAAATGTTAAGGTGTAGATGAGATGTATCTTGGAAAGCTGCTGGAATATAATTGGGTGTGGGGGTCAAGTTGCTGGAACTAGGAGTGCTCAAGCTGGAACTGGTGCTTTGGGACTACAGGGTTGTTGCGTGTCTTGTTTATGTTTGTGTCTGTATGGATGAAAAGCGTCTTTGCTCTTTGATTTAGGTTTAGAGACTCATATTGTGTTGTGAGCCTAAAACCCACTCATATTGTGTCTTGTTTGCGTGTCTCGTTTAAACGTGTGCCTGTAAGTTGTTTTCGACTTGTTTATGTTCTATTCAGTTGTCCTATGTGTTTTAATTGTGTTTGTGTCTTGGTTCTATCTACTGTGTTGATAGTTTTTTAAGTTTCTTGTGACTGAATGTGTTGAGTATGACATGGCTAGTATTCCTTTGCCTGATGGTTCTATTTCTGATAATTGTGTGCATAATAAGTTATATGATATCTTGATTAGTAAACTAGATTTCAGTGTCACGGGCCTGATTTTTGTTCATCTCGTTTTTACGTGGGTCTGATTTTCCAACAATTGCTATCAGAGCTTAGTGTCGCCAGTTTTGAGAGTAGTTTTCCAAGGGAGGAGCAGCTGCTCACAGGGCTACAACAGCGATAAAACCGGCAGCAGTTGAAGACGAAAAAGAAAGAAAACAAACAAAGTAGATGGCGGCGGCAAGCAGGTATGGCAGTTGACAGCAAAAGGGAGTTTGTCTCCAAAAGCTTAGTTTGTTCAAATAAATGGGTTTGGCGATCCATTACGTGGTGTTGTGTCTCAAATTAAAGTATATGTGTACAATTGAGATGGGACGGTTTGCATGGGTGACACTAGGTGTACAACACCAAAAATTTCTCATGCACGGATTTGAGGGGTGATTCGAGCATGGTGAAAGACACTATGAAATGGATTTTAATGCCAAATCCATCAAATAATGTGCAATGACACAGTATACAACAAGAAACAAATTAACCAAAAGTGGCCAACAATATTATATTATTTATATGAACAATGCAACTGAGGACCCCATCCTACACCAGATGAAATTACAGTACAAGGTATAAACCAAGAATCATCCATCATCTCTTTTGAGTTATTACCAACCCAGTAGTAGGTTTGAATGTAAACTGCTACAGAATAGACCGACCTTTCAGGATTTAATCGCCAAACCAGCAAATAACTGTCTCTCAAATTTCTAGTTAGCAGTAGTATTCATAAAAACATAGTGAAGTGGACCGTGTACACCAAATATTAATTAGATAGATTATAACCTTCAAAATACAATCTGAATTTAATATAGCTAATAATGCAAAGTTTAGTCAAATTGTTCTTGAAAAAGAGACTACTTCAATAAATTTCAAAAAAAGAATTTTAGAGGTGGCAATTTCAACATGCTCATATAAAAAGGGTTGATTTGGGTTGTATATTACTATCTCGAATTGGTTGGATGGGAAGCTTAAAAGAGTTATCAAATGATTACAACCTCCTAAATCATTTTATTTTTTTATTTTTTATTTTTTTTTTGACCAACAAAATTCCATTGACAAAAAAAGGGGTAAATTACATAAGGATGGTAGGTAGGCGGGCAAACAAGCTGCGCGCCACCCTTTTTGATAGAAAATCCCAATCTGCTAAAAACAAAAACCTCGCCCTTGGGGGGTGGAAAAGTTGCTGTGCACTACTCGTTAAACCGAGCCAAAACCGCACCGCCTCTGGTGCCAAGGAACCGAATGTGTCGAAGGCCAAGGGGAACGAAAACATGCTGATTATCCTCACATGCTTTAGCATGCTTTTCCACTTTCTTAGATTCAACTCTCATGACCGTTTGCCCGGCCACAAACCCACTATCCCGAAGGCCAACAAGGGGGGAGACCCCGGTAAGATCACACAGCATGCTTCCCACCTTCCCAGCCAAAAAACTAAGACGTCTGCTGGGCGCAAGGTGGACCTCCCCTCCGCGGGGTCTGTGAGAAAATTAACTGACGCCTCTTTTCTTGCGGAGATCCCCGCTCTTCTAAGGATGTCTGCCAAAGCATCCCGGACAAAATCGTGCGATATTTAAACCCTGGCAATTCCTTACAATGTAACGCATGTTCCCCATACTTATCAAGGCATGCTTTGCGGCAGACCCGGGCAATTTTCATCATTTTATTGACTATTAATTTAATAATATACTTTTTAAACGATTTTAACATTAATTATTATATAACTAAAGATATAGTGGATTAAAAGTTTCGGTAAGTCAACCTGGCTCGTTTTGACGCAAATCATTACCGAACCTTCATCTTAAAAAAAGAAATTATTGCAAATGTGTGCAATCTTCAGGACAAAAATTATGAGCACCTTTATCTTGAACATTCCGTGCAAAGTTTATGCAGATCTAGTTAGCGACTGTTCCACGTTGACCATTTTCTGCAACAAACATCTAATTTAACATCATTATCAATCTTTGGTATTAGAGGGCAGTTGTTTATGTTTAAATAATAGAATTAAAAAAAGAACTCAAACTATATAATAGGGAAGTACCTTGTTCATCATGTTCCATTGCCACTTGAGGCAAACAGTCCCGTTCACGGCCTGCTTCGTGATATTTAAGCTATCAAAAGCAATAAAAAAAGAAAGTTAGAAAAGGCGGAAAGCAACCAACAGATAAAAAAATCACCATTTACCCGCGGAGGAGGCAATATTCGAGCTTCATTAGAAGCTAGTTCCGTGCTAATATTTATCCCAAACTCTTTAGCATAAGGATCCTGGTCAATGGTCATAAGCATTTTGATTGACAGTCTGCCAAAAATAAACAAAGACACGGGCAGCCAACAGAAAGAGTAAAAGTGTTACGATCCATATCTCGAGCCCACTGCAGTTCCATCCCAAACATCTACTTGCATCAACTAGCTACATTATTTTAATATTAGGCATGCATGCATGAGTGGTAGAAGTGTCCAATGCTTCTTTTTAATGTCCACGTTTCTTGTATCCAATCAAGTGCATCTAGGAGTTTTAACTGTTTTGTTTATAAATTGCATTGTACTCTTCATTTGGAGAAACAGACGAAAATATTATGAAAAAGAGCTTTGGCTTGAATCTCTCATCTCTTGATTTCTTTGAAGTTTTGTAGGTTTTGCTTTGTAAAACCTATCAATTGGTGCTTTCATTGAGCCTTAAGCCTCCATGGCTTTTGAAGAACTCAATGACTCCACCTATCTATCTCGCTTCACCGGTACGAGTCCGGCCCGTTGGCTTTGTGAGTTTGAACGGTTTTTTGCCTTGTATGAAATTTATGAGGAAGAAACAGTTTGCCTATGTTGTTGAGTACTTTGATGAAGAACCTTTTTATTGGTTCAATTCATGGTATCGAGATGAACATCTCACTTGGAAGTCTTTCACCATTGCAATGCTTCATCGTTTCTGAAGAAACAAAAGTCTAACCTGGATCCAATGGTTAAGCTCGTCTCTACAGAATGGATCCTTCGCTATCCAAATGGCTCTAAGGTGAATGGTTCCTGTAGACACACAATGTACCGATGTGGGGCGACCGCCTCGAATCCCGAAGGAATCTACTTAGCAGACACAAAAACGTAATCGGCCTTAGTGTGTTCTTCAGGGAATTTCTGAATGGCCTATCCAAGGAGACTAAGTGCTCCTTAAATAGGTTCCACACGGGCCTCAACATCTACCCTTAACTCACCCAAGGGGCCAAGGCCCAGTTAAGGGCTTGCCTCCACATCGGCCCAAATTTAGGCCCAATAAGATAAAGCAAGACACGTGTTATATCAGGGAGAGAGATTGTACCGTATCGGTGACGTGGCGTCTCGTGAGTAGTCCCAGGTCTGTCTTGACGCGATTGGCTGCCAGGTGGGGCCTTGTCCCCCTGCAGCCCTCTAGGTTAGTGGAGAACCTTGCTGAGGTGGTTCCGTGCACTCCGGTTGGTGGGCGCGTGCAGGACATGTACTGGTTGTCTCCTGCGGGTCCTTCTTGGACAGGTGTCGTCTTTTAAGAGGTAGATTGTGCAACATGCTCCTGCCACACGTCCTTCTGTGTTGATTGGTTCGTACATGGCTGTACTACCCTCTTGTCTAATGCCACGTGTCCGTCGTTAATCTGTCTCGTTGCGTTGTGGGCGGACACCGATTGGCGGCTACGTGTTCCGCGTTATGCTCCGCACCGCGTACTGCGTACCCGCTTAAAGTGCTCCCACTTTTACGTTTGGGCCTCGTGGGCCTGTTTCGTCCTTTGGGCCTTGTTTCTGGGGTAGGGCCCATGTGGATTTGGGTCCCTACCCCTTCAAGTCCCCCTAGTCCAGTGCCTCTCTTGGTTGCGCGGAGCGTGAGCGTGAGAGGTGGTGGACTCATTTGTAGAAACGTGTTTGTGCGGGGTCCTGAGTTGGCGGGTTGTAACGTGTTACGTCAGGCGGATGTAGGACGCGGCGTGATGCGGGTCGTAACGTTTTACGTCAGCGGATTTGAATAGTTGGCGGTGTGCGGGTTGTAACGTGTTACGTCAGGCGGGTGTTAGGACGCGGCGGGATGCGGGTTGTGGTGTTGAATGTTATCACATTTATTTTTGCGAATTTAATTCGAATGATTTGGAGGGAAAATCGAGAAGTCATCATCATCTGCAGTGTATGTGTCAGTTGAAGTGACTGTCCGTCAGTCTGCCGCGTCTGTTCAGCCGTCCTGGCAGTTACTGCAGGCGACTTTTGATGTAGCTGGTGTCAGGCGCGTGTCGGCGACGCGCGGCGCGTGGCAGTTTTTTCGCAGGCTTATGCCACGTGGCGCCTGTTGATGAGTTCTTTCCCTCTCTCCTCATTAATGCCTTGGGTATAAATAGCAGCAGTTGTGTGCAGTTTGCCACTTTCCTTCTGATAACCGTCGAGTCTTCTCCCTTCCTTCCTTTCCGGTGACCTTTTTCTTCCATCCTATTTTCTTTTCCTCTTCCCATCTACTGCAAATGGCTGAGTCTGATGCTAAGGGCAAGAAAGATCCCGTCGGTATGGCCGACGCTCGGATCAAGTGGAAAAGGGACTCCTTTGAACAGTTCCTCGCCCTGTACGAGATTCCGGCAAGTTGGGAGCCTACCCTGCCGTCGGAGGGTGAGACTGTTCTGGACGCCGGTCCAGGGCGAATGGCGTTGTACGCTGCCCACTTCCAGTTGGCTGGTTTCCGTCTTCCGGCCAGTCGATTTGTTTGTGACCTGTTGTTGCAGTATGGGGTGTATCTCACACAAGTAACACCCCTAGGGATGGCCAGGATGGTGCACTTTGAGTTTGTGTGTCGGTCGCAGGGTGTAGAACCGACATTTGACATGTTTAATGCCTTTTACAGGCTGACTCGCGGGGGGCCGCAATGGTTTTCGTTTACCCAACGCAGCCGGATTCGGCCTGTGGGGAATGAGCCGCCCCGCAGCATGCATGATTGGAAGTGGAAGTTCTTCTTTATCAAACAAGGCGTTGTTCCTGCTCCGCTTCAATGGTTGGCTGTCTCCGGAAAACAAGGTTGCATGATTTTCCGGTGACTAACTATGAGGACTTTGACTGGTATGAGAAGCTGACGCAGCAAGTGACATCCATTGAGATGGCGCATGTGAGGCCTGAAGCCCTCTTGATGGCGGGTTTAAGCCGTGTGGGGGGAAGGTCCGATGCAAACCCTCATTTCTATGTGAATGGTGAAGGTACTTGATCCTCTTAGCGACGCTAATTGTTGATTTTGAATTTGTTTTTGGTGCTAATTGTTCCACGCACTCTGTTTGCAGAAAAGAGCTGTTTTATTCAATTGTTCCTGGCGTCGTTGGCGAATTCCGCTGGGAGCCTCTGCGCGTAGGTGAAGAACCTTACGTGGAGCAGACGCGAGAGAATTTTCTCCCTGTGAATGTGAAAGACTTTGCTGGCCATGTGCTGATACCAGGTGACGTTCCTGTGAACCCCCGCCCGCTTAACGCGATATCAGTTAGCGGGACTAATATTATGTTTATCTCTGATGATGAGTCTGAGGATGAATCCTTCGCTTTGACTCATCGCGCTCGGGGTCGTGCAGGTCTAAGCGGTGAGGGCGGTTCCTCTCAGAACCCACCCGCTACTGGCGGGTCAAAGAGTAGGGATGATTATGTTGAAGTGTTCGAGACACCGCCTGTGACCTTGCGTTCCAGGGTTGAACCTGGTCGTGGAGGCCATGGTGCCGGCAAGAAGTTGAAGGATGTGATGTCAATGATGGATTCGTCAAAGCGGAAAGTGCCTGAAGGCGACTCGTCCGCCTCCTCCTTGAAGGTCCGACTGGGTGTGTCTTCGAAACGTCCAAGATTGGCGTCTAAGATCGTCAAGGACGTTCATCCAGGTTAGTTGTTCTCTTTCCACCTTGCATTACTTGTTGTTCTTTCTACTGCTTATATTGCTTTTCGTTGTGTGTAGGTGCAACTCTCCTTTTCCCAGGTGGGCCTAAGGTGTCCGACGCGCGCGGTGTTAACCGATGGACACTGAATCCGTGGGGGCTACCACGCAAGGAGGGGGTCCCATTCCGCCCGAACAGGCGGATGATATCGACATGTCCGGGATGGAGGATGATGCCGCCGCTGCCAATGAACAAAGGGAGGCCGAAGCTCGTGAAGCGGAGCGACTACAGGCGGCAGCGGCGGAGGAGTTGCGTAGGAAGGAGCAGGATAAGGGGAAAGGTGTGGATACTAGTGTGTCTGGCGAGGGTTTTGCGGCAGGCCCTACCTCACCAGGTGGTGGTGAGCACTCTCAGGGTCTGGCGGTGAAGATGATGTGGCTGACGATATTGTTCATGAGAAGGTGACTGCTGGTGGCGGTGGCATGAAGCAGGGTGATGGTGATGCCCAAAAGAGTGACAACCCGGGGGTTACATCCGCCGGGTTTAGGTTGGATGTGGCCACTGGCCCCGTATATAGGCCAGAGTGGTCAGTTCGTGAAGATGGACGGTTCTTCCAGGTGGCCACATGTGAGTCCTGGCTGTCCGGCTCTATTCCGCCTGCGGAGCGGGCGTATGCTATGAAGCGAGACCGCATAGCCTTACTGCAAGATGGGGCCGCTGGTTTGGCTATGGCGGCCTCAACGATGAATGAGATCCGTCGTAGTGTGCAAGAGTTGATGGACGCCCAAGAGGAGCTTGCGACGCGTAAAGCTGCCTTTAAGAATGTCCGTGAGAAGCATAATAAAGAGTGTGTGGCCCAGTCCAAAGCCTTGAACGATGCCCTTGCTCAGGTTAAAATTGTTGAGGGTCGCCATGCCAAGGCCGCACAGGAGTGGAAGGCGTCTTGCGAAACACAAACCAAACAAACCATCGCCAGGGAACGAGACCGTGTGCGGTCCCTTGAAGGTGAGGTTGAGAAGCTCAAACTGCTTTGGCGGGTAAGGATCGAGAGCTTGAGGGAGAGAGGTCAAAGTGTGCTGCCGCCAACTCTGATTTGGCCAAGAAGGAGGATGAAGCGCTCCTGCGTGCGTCACAGGTTTCCCGGCTTGAAAATGATGTCACCTTACTGCAACGCGAAGTAGACGCCCTGCGGGATGAAAAGCTTGCCTTGGCCACTGATGCCAAGAATTTTGCTGACGCGCACACCCAAGCCCTAGAAACCTTGCGGGTTGCCCAGGAGAAGCAGATGAGGGCGGAGGGCGACGCTCAATGGTTGATGACTACTGGGGTGCAAGGGGTATGTTCCTTCCTTGTGTAGATTGACATGACTTTGGTTTATCTTGGCTAACCTTCCTGTATTTGTTATTGTAGGTGTTTGCTCGTGTTTGGGAGGAGCCTGCATTGGTGCAGTCGGTTGCCCGCCTTCTTGAAAAGTCAAAGCAGTTTGGTGCTGCCTTGGGTTTAAGCAGGGGTTCGAATTTTGTCTCGGTGGCCACCCCTTTGATGACAATCCTTTCCGCAACATCGATGCTGAAGCGGAATACGACAAGGAGGTGGCGGCTTACGACGAACTGAGCTTCCCTGTGATGGATGTTGTTGCGGAGTGTGCGCAGCTACCAAACGGCGTGCAAGTGTTACGCGAGGCCTTTGAAGAGGCGGAGAGGGAGCGCCAAGCTGAAGAGAACCAACAAGAGAAGGAAGATGCGGCCAAGGAGGCCGCTGCCTTAAGCGGCGAAGGAACTTCTGCCGCTCCGCCAAGGGACGAGGGTGACGACGACTTCATTGATGATGTCGACTTTGATGGTGAAGACTAGTGTTTGTTGTTGAATTAGCTTGTGTTTTGAAACAATTTATGTTTACGTTGTGTTGAAACTCTTGTATGTGTGCCTTCTGTTTATTTACGCGTCGGCGCGTTTGGTTGTGAACATTTGTCTCTTGATTACTATTGCCTTTAGTTTGTGTCTCTTGCTCTTCCCTTGCCATTATTGCTTGTAATTAATTCTGCAGTCATGATGTCAGCCGTCAGTCATTAATGACTGACTGACGGCGCAGCAGGGCACCTGAAGTGACGCAAGTCACTATTTCCGAAGTGCATGATTACTCTTATTAATTGCTCTTCATAATTACCCCTAAGACTTGGGTTATAAAAGGAGATTAGTGGGGGCTTCATTGTTCATCCCTTCACTTCTTCTCTTTTTCCAAGTCTCCATGGATTCAGACCAGCCTAGAATGAAGACCCTCGTTGATTGTTATGACCACTCGGCCGCCGTTGATTCCTTGCTGGAACTCCGTCGACGTGCCCCTCCAGCTCCCCCTCCGGCGAGTGTGGTGGGAGCTCCCCCCTTTCACTCGGTTCACCCGGAATGGAAGATGAGGGTGTTGGCTGACTACTGTGGAGAGTTGGTGGCTCCTCCGGTGGCTCCTGTTGCCGTTAATGGAGTTCGGCCGATCATCATTGCTTTGCCGGCAGTTGGAGTCTTCAAGCCTACTCCCAAAGTTCGTTTCCGCCGGGTTGATGGTGCTTGGGTGCACATGGTTGTCATAGATTAAGTGTTCTATGTCATGGTCTAGGTTGTTTTATATGTGTGTATTCAGCAAGGAAAACCCTTTTTTTGTACCATATGTAGGGTTTTAATTTTGTTTATGTATTTGAAACGTGTATTGTCATTATGCAATGAAATGTTAACGCGTTTTCTTACTTTGCCACATGGTTACTTTAGTTATTGTAGCTCAATGGGTTAGGTAACCCGTTATGTCTTTTGACAATAATGCGTCCCCTTGGCGGCCCTTTGTGTGGACTTGGCTTAAATTGACTTTGCCCACTTAAGTGTTCCTAGGCCTGCCGAGGGAACGGCGACTCGTTTCCAGTTTTGCTTGGACGGCTGGGTTAGCTATGAAAGCGTTGCCCGCCGGCCAAGGTGGCGCATCTGCTGCGAAAGCGTCGATGCGCCTCTTTTGCTGCTTAGCGGGCGGAGTCACCTGAGACGGTGTGCTCCGCGGCCAAGGTGGCATGTTTGCTGTGAAAACAGCAACGTGCCCTGCTCGTTGCTTAGTCCGCGAAGGCGCTCGAGTCGGCCGATTTCGCGGACCAAGGTGACGCATTTGCTTTGCAAATCCTGACGCGTCTCTTAGTCTGCTTAGCCTGCGGGGTAACTTAAGATGGTGTTTCCCGCTGGCCAAGTTGACGCGTTCGTTATGATCCTAACGACGCGTCTCGTTGATTGTTTGATCTGCTTAGCTTGCGGAGTGACCTACAAGGGTGCTCTTTGCTGGCCAAGGTGACGCGTTCGTTGTGATAACAACGACGCGTCTCTTCCGCTGCTTGGTCCGCGGAATCACGTTAGATAGTGGTTTCCGCGGGCCCAAGTGGCGTATCTTGTGCGAAAGTCAAGGTGCGCGTTGCACCTTGGTATGCATTGTTGTATGTAGTATGTTATAAGTGATGTAAAGTCATATAATCAGCCTTGCATTCATTCATAGATAAGTCATAAAGACATAAGACTGTTAATACATTAGAACATCAGAAACGACAAGTTGCAGAGACATAAAAATAACATATCGAAGAGGTACATTCCTACTTCAACTACATGTAGCACACCCTAAGTTGTGCGGCGTTCCACGTCCTCGGGATTGGGGTGCCGTCGAGGCGTTCTAGCGCGTACGCGCCCTTCCCCAGTACTTCTTGGATTCTATACGGACCCTCCCAAGTCGGCGCGAGCTTCCCAGCTGGCTCTGCTGTCGACGCTTCGTTGTGGCGGAAAACAAAGTCCCCCACATTGAATGTCACTTTTTTGACCCGCGCGTTATAGTAGCGCTCGAGCTGCCTTTTGTACTTGGCTTCTTTGAATGCCGCTAGTTCGCGGCGTTCTTCAAGGAGATCTAGGTTTAGGCGCAGCTCTGAGTCATTCTTGTTGTTTCGGCGAGGAGAACACGCGCCGATGGGCAGCCGATTTCCGCTGGGATTACAGCTTCCGTTCCGTACGTTAAGCTGAATGGGGTTTTCTCCGTTGCTTGTCTTTGTTAGCGTACGGTGAGCCCATAGTACGTTTGGTACTTCATCCACCCATCCCGAGCGCTTTTTGTTCAGCCTTGCTTTGATCCCCTCCACAATGCTCCTGTTTGCTCGCTCAACTTGACCATTGGCTTGTGGGTGGGCTACAGACGTGAACGTTTGACTTACCCCCATGTCTGCGAGCCAACTTTGTAGGCCGCCATCTGTGAATTGGAGGCCGTTGTCACTGACGATGTCCATTGGGAGGCCGAAACGGCAGATGATGAATTCCCAAATGAAGCGTTTTGACCGCCCGGGCGTCAATGTACACCAACGGTTTGGCCTCTACCCACTTCGTGAAATAGTCGATAGCCACAATGAGGTATCGGACATTCCCAGGCGCTGTGGGGAAAGGTCCTACAATGTCAATCGCCCATTTTTGAAATGGCCATGCTGAGGTGACGGGCACGAAATCGTTCTTGGGGCGCAGTGTGCTGGGCGCATGGCGCTGGCACGCGTGGCATTTGCGGAGTATTTTGACTGCATCTACGTGCATGCCGGGCCAATAATATCCCGCATTCATCAGTTTAGCCACTACCATGCGCGGTCCTGCATGTAGGCCGCAGATTCCTTCATGTATTTCTTTGACCAGGAATGTGGCTTCCTCAGTGTTGACACATCTCAGCAGGGGCCCTAAGTACGATCGTCTGTAAAGCGTGCCCGCGACCACCTGGTAGTGCATTGCTTTATGTTGGATCTTTCTCGCTTCTTGTTTGTCCTCGGGTAGCGTTCCGTTGGTGAGGTAGCGGACTATAGGTGCCATCCATGAAGGTGCGCCAGTCTGTATGACGTGTACTTGGTGAGCGGAGACAGATGGGGTGTCTAAGACTTCCACCCTTACTTCCTTTGCCAAATGCTCGAAGACGGTGGCCGCCATTTTGCTCAGAGCATCTGCGGGCTTGTTTTCGCTTCTGTTGATGTGAAAGATTTTGCAGTAAGCGAAGCGTTGCATGAGTTTCTTTGTCTCTTCCAAGTACAGCGCCATCTTGCTATCCCGAGCCTCATATTTCCCGTCCACTTGTGCCGCTACTAGCATGGAGTCTACGTGTGCTTCGACAAAGCGGGCTCCCATTTTGTCTGCCAAACGCAGGCCGGCGAGCAATGCTTCGTATTCCGCCTCATTGTTCGTGCTTTCAAAGTTTAAGCGGATTGCATACGTAAACTCGTGCCATCTGGACTGATGAGACGCAGGCCGGCCCCCGCACCATCGTCACTTTTTGCGCCGTCAGTGTATAGCAGCCATTTATCTGTTTCGACCGTTGCTGGCGGCGGGTCTTGTTCTATCAGGCATTCAGCAATCTTGTTTGTGGGGACCTCTGTGGTGAAGTCCGCTAGGACTTGTCCCTTGATGGCCGGTCGCGGCTTGTAATAGATATCATGCTCTCCTAGCTCTATGGCCCATTTGGCTAGTCTGCCCGAGAGTTCGGGCTTCTTCAGGACATCGTTAATTCGGTACCCCGTCAGCACGTTGATCGGGTGTCCTTGGAAATACCTTCTCAACCTGCGAGAAGCGTGCACCAGCGCCAGTACTAACTTTTCCATTGTTGAGTAGCGGGTTTCCGCATCCAATAGTGTCCGGCTGACATAGTATATTGGCGTCTGGACGCCCTTTCGTTCCACTAGCAGGACTGCCCCTACCGCTTTGTCGGAGACCGCCAAGTACAATGTGAGTGGTTCCTTAGGGAGAGGCGCTGTCAATGTGGGTAAGTTCATGAGGCACTGTTTCATGTCCTGAAATGCTTTTTCTGCTTCCGCTGTCCAGCGAAAGTTTGTCTTCTTTAGGCAGTCCTGAGCGTGCTGATGAAGGGGAAAGACCTTGAAGCGTAGTTGGATAGGAAGCGGTTCAAGGCCACAAGGCGACCCATCAGGGTTTGCACCTCCTTCACGGATGCTGGCGATGGCATTCGCTCTATCGCTTGTACTTTCTCTGGGTTTGCGCGGAATCCGTCCTTCGTGACGATGACACCCAAGAATTTTCCCTCTTCCATGCCGAAGGAGCACTTGCTGGGATTCAGTTTCATGCGAACCGTTCTCAGTTGCTCGAATGTTTTCTGGATGTCTTGCAGCATTTGACCTTCTTCCACGCTTTTGATGACAAGGTCGTCTACGTAGACCTCCAAGTTGACGCCTATCTGTTTTTTGAACACCGAGTCCATGAGGCGTTGGTACGTTGCACCCGCATTTTTAAGCCCGAACGGCATTTTTGTGTAGCAAAACGTCCCCATGTCGGTTCTGAACGCCGTTTTGTCCTCGTCTGCTTTAGCCATCTGGATTTGGTGGTATCCCTTGTACGCGTCGAGGAAGCATTTGAAGCGGAATGGTGCTAGCGAATCGACTTTCAAGTCTATTTCTGGCAAGGGATAACAATCCTTCGGGCATGCCTTGTTAAGATCCTTGTAGTCGACGCACATTCGCCACCCGCCATTGGCTTTGCCGACCATGACAGGGTTTGCCACCCATGTCTGGTATTTGACTGGACGGAGGATACCCGCGTTCAGTAGCTCGGTTACTTGTTCGTTCATCGCTTTGGTTTTTTCTGGTCCCATGCTTCGCTTTTTCTGTACCACTGGTTCGACTGATTTGTATGTGGATAGTCTATGTTCCGCGACGTCGCGGGGCACGCCCACCATGTCTGCGGGTTGCCAAGCGAAGATGTCCATATTTTTGATAAGTAGCTGCTTTAAGTGAACACGCACCGCGTCTGAAAGTGCCTGGCCGATTGTGACCGTTTGCTCGGGGAAGCGGGGGTTGAGCGCCCATTTCTCTGGCTCCGTCCGCACCTGTTGCCTGGCGGACTTTGGTGGTTTTACCGTCTCGGGAGTGGCATTGTCGGTTTCCGCGGATGAATGCTACGCCATTCTTGGTCGGGAATCCCACCATTTGGTGCGGCGTAGAAGCGGTGCTGTTGAATTTAGCCAGACCTTCTCTTCCGATCAGTATGTCATGTGAGGAAACAACTGGAAGGACCATGAATTCACATTCTTCGGTTCGTGAGAGGTTCCCGTCTGACCAGGTGACTGGGAATGTGATTACTCCACGCGGCATGATTGTCTCGTGGATGAATCCTGATATGGGCTCTGCGACTGGAATGAGGCGTTTCTTGTCTGCCTCGTCCAACTGATTGAAACATTGGTCATACATGATGTCCGCGCTGCTGCCTGGGTCCAGGAACATGTACGGGGTACGGTAGTGGCCGAATACCCCTGTGATGATCAGTGGTGACGTGGATGAAGCTCCACCTTTGACGGCGGCAGGATTACTGGCTGTTCCTTCCACGTGTCATCCGCCGTGCTCACCAGCGGGCGTTTGTTCCGGCGGTTGGTTGCCGCCCCCCTTGTTTGTCATTTGGCACGTGTGTCGTGTCACGCGGGTTGATGGTGTGGGTTTGAAGGTTTCGGATGCGTTTGTTCGAACCCTCTCCCTTATCGTCGCAGTCTTTACCGCGGCCATTACGTTGCACGTTTTTGACTAGGTGTCCTAATTGTCCGACTTCAGGGCCGCCTCTATTTCCATTCTGAGGCTGTAGCAATTGTCAGTGTTGTGCCCGAAGTCGTTGTGGTATTCACAGCGTTTGCTAGTGTCCACATTCTTCCGTTTCCCTAGCGGCCTTGGTTCTTTGAAGTTGTGTTGTTCCGTCGCGAGCACTTGCGATGGGGTTTTCGTTAATGGTGTCCAATCCGTGTTCTTTCTTGATCCGCCTCGATTGTCGCGGCCGTGCTTGCCGTTGATTATATTGCGGGCGTCTTGTTGCGCGGAGTACTTGCCCTCCTCGGCGGACCCAGTGATACGTGACCAAACGGATTGCTTCCCTTGTCTCGACGGCTGCCACTGTTCCCCTGGATGTACGGGTTCTGACGTGAGTGGCGAAATGATTTTTCTGAGGATGCATATATCTTTGCGGCTTTGATTACGTCGTCCCAAGATCTGGAATCCCGTCCTTTCCCGTGAGGCATTTCATGAGGTCGTCGTTGTTGACTCCGTGAATGAACGCTGCCCGCGTCAGCTCCTCATTGCATCCTATCTGCATTGCTTCCCGCGTGTAGCGGGTGATGTAATCTTCGACTGTCTCGGTGTCCCTTCTTGCGCATAGCAGGATGTGCGCTTTGTCTTTTTTGTGTCGTCTCTGGTGAGAGAAGTGAAGGGAAAACTTTGACAGTAAGTCGTCGAAGTCTTGGATGCTGCCACGGGTAGGTTATCAAACCACACCCTGGCAGCGGCCGTTAGCGTTTGTGCGAAGAGGTGACACCAAACTTGCATAGGCCAGTTCTGGCTGTGAGCTGCGGTCCTGAAATCGTGTACGTGATCGTCCGGATCGCGTATGCCATCGTATTTGCCGATGCTACTCGGTAGCTTCGCCTTGGCGGGGATGGGTGCCATGGCGATTCTTGCACAGAACTTAGATTTTTCTGCTAAGTCTTTCGGCCGGTATGGCTTGACCAGGTCATCATCGCTTTCCGCGTGTGAGCTGGACTCGTAGCCGTCGTCTTCATCCGTGATAGCGCGGCCCTGGCTGTGGGAGCTCTTCCCGCGGCCTCCGCTGCGACTACCATGTGTGTTATTTTTTGTTGATTTACTGCTTGCTTTGTTTTTAGCTACTGCTCCTGAGGTCTTGTTATTGTTGTCAAAGTTGAGTGTTTTCTGTACTCTCTGCTGTGCCTGTTTCATTACTCTTTTTTGGTATCCTGCAGTGACCTCTGCCTGTTGCTTGAAGAGCCATTCGTCTGGGTCCTCCTCAGCGTTATCCTCGTCGTCTTCTTCACCTTCGTCGATGTCAGCCACTTGCTGGGTGACGACGGGACCAGGGTTGGTCATCCTGACAGGTCGATGTGCGACCTTGGTTACAGTAGCTGGAGTTCTTTCAGCCGTGCTGACGTCATCATCATCCTCGATGATGGGCTCGTCAGTGTTTTTCCGAGGGGCTTCCTCGTTTGCCATGTTGTCTAGCTAAAGGATTGAATTGTTGTTGCTCTAGCCGGTACGGATGGCGCCAATGAAGAAACAAAAGTCTAACCTGGATCCAATGGTTAAGCTCGTCTCTACAGAATGGATCCTTCGCTATCCAAATGGCTCTAAGGTGAATGGTTCCTGCAAACACACAATGTACCGATGTGGGGCGACCGCCTCGAATCCCGAAGGAATCTACTTAGCAGACACAAAAACGTAATCGGCCTTAGTGTGTTCTTCAGGAATTTCTGAATGGCCTATCCAAGGAGACTAAGTGCTCCTTAAATAGGTTCCACACGGGCCTCAACATCTACCCTTAACTCACCCAAGGGGCCAAGGCCCAAGTTAAGGGCTTGCCTCCACATCGGCCAAAGTTAGGCCCAATAAGATAAAGCAAGACACGTGTTATATCAGGGAGAGAGATTGTACCGTATCGGTGACGTGGCGTCTCGTGAGTAGTCCCAGGTCTGTCTTGACGTGATTGGCTGCCAGGTGGGGCCTTGTCCCCCCTGCAGCCCTCCAGGTTAGTGGAGAACCTTGCTGAGGTGGTTCCGTGCACTCCGGTTGGTGGGCGCGTGCAGGACATGTACTGGTTGTCTCCTGCGGGTCCTTCTTGGGACAGGTGTCGTCTTTAAGAGGTAGATTGTGCAACATGCTCTCTGCCACACGTCCTCTGTGTTGATTGGTTCGTACATGGCTGTACTAACCTCTTGTCTAATGCCACGTGTCCGTCGTTAATCTGTCTTGTTGCATTGTGAGCGGACACCGATTGGCGGCTACTTGTTCCGCGTTATGCTCCGCACCGCGTACTGCGTACCCGCTTAAAGTGCTCCCACTTTTACGTTTGGGCCTCGTGGGCCTGTTTCGTCCTTTGGGCCTTGTTTCTGGGGTAGGGCCCATGTGGATTTGGGTCCCTACCCC
>JAUTDX010006636.1:0-30751 GCA_030844895.1 Ambrosia x helenae | reverse complement strand
AATTGGATTTTTGGGTCTGAAACCCTAAGTCATTGATTGGACATTGTGGATTGAAATTAAACACAATTTTATCATTTCCTTCACACTATTCGATTGTTTTAGGGGACGAAATAAGAAAAAACTATGATTAAAAACAACAAATTGATAATTTCGATTGGTTAAACCTAGTTTTATTAAGAAACAATCAATTAGTTGTTAATAGTTGAAATTGATGGTTAATTGTACTTAGTCAAAATAGTAGATGGTAATACAATCAAAATCAATGATTAAAATGGTCTAATAATCAAAGAATTGAAATTTTGAAAATAAAAACAGTTTCATTCAAAACCTTTAATAGGGTCGAATGAAGTTTCTTGTGGTCTAATGAATTGTTTTATACATTCATTCGAACTCATTGAAACTGGTTCGGACCCTCTAAAGGTCGAACCAACCGTATGAATTGGACAACTCTTCAAACTTTGACGTTTTTTCAATCTGAACTTACTTGTTTTGTGTTTTTGTGTATGAACAGATACAATGGCAGAACAACAAGCACCAAAAGAAGACAAGAACCACAACTTTTGTGCATACATTAGAGATGTGGATGAGAATATGCCGAATTTAGAGGGACGTCAACTTTTTGAAGTGATCCAAGATTTTTTTATCGATTGCTCAACCACACGTTATTTACAAAGACCACTAGGAAGAGTTTTGGAAGAATGTTGCCTTAACATTCTAGGAAGGAAAATAGGTGGTTCACAGCAAGGTTCAGGGAATGGACGTACTTGTTGGAGAAGCTGATTTCAGGAGGGTATTACAGTTGACAGATAAATAGAAGGATCCTATCAAACTACCATGGTCAGTATAGAGGGTTGCTTTTTGAGGATGAAGTATTTTGCACCCATTGCTGAATGTCAGCTGAACAAAGCCAATATGTCTCCTCCATTTAAGTATCTCTTACACGTGCTGATTCATGTGTTTGGTCCTATTCGTGGAGATTTTTTGTTCTCAGAGATACTATTAGTTCACTAGCAGTTTCCTTGATTCTCAACAAAGATTACAACGTATGGGGAATGATGTTTCATCATATGAAGGAGATTTTTGATGGTACAATGACAGACAAGTTCCTGATGTACCCGAGGATTTTGCAGATGATCTTTGATGATAAATACCCAACTTTGGTGAGAGATCTAACAATGATTTTGAATCAGGAACACATGAACGAGATGACCCTAAACAGAATGAGGACATATAATGGGAGGACATACATTCCACAAGTAGAAGATTGTTTGGACATCTGAGGTAGTGGGATATGTCGATCCTGGCAAAGAAAAGTTAGACATCATAATAGTGACTTAGATTCGGACTCTCCACTAGTTCCAGTGAATAAAGGAGAGAAAACGAAACGACAAGTCAAGAACAAAAGGGAAAATCAAAGAAAAGGGCATAGAGATTGAGACTATGTCTAAGATGAAGATACAAATGAGACAGATATTGAAGAAATTTGGGATTCTGATGATGTGAAAACGTGAAGGATACGAATCCCAAGGCCGCTGGTGATTCAGGTACTCCTGATCCAAAGGATAAACAAGTTAAAGAACAGCTGAGTATATGGTATGTGGAGGAAAATGAGGAATTGATAGTAGAAGATACAGATTTTGCAGGTTCTCCAGTTGTTCCATTTCAAACAATCTTGGACATGTTAAGCATATGTCAAAGAAAGAGTCTTATAAAATAAAGAGGCAGAAGGACATTGATTTGTTATTGAAGGGTTAGAAAGTGCCTCAAGCTTCATCTTCACAACCAGTAGCTCCAGCAGCAAAGAAACAGAAGATTGTTATAGAAACAGATACTCAACAGAATCCAGATGATGTTTCAAAATCACTGAAAAGTATTCTGTCAAGTTTGAAATCACTTGCTGCTAAACCACAAGCTGAATCAAGTTCATAACCAAAGGTTACAGTTTCTGATGATGTTATGAATTAGGTGAACCAACAGATTGGTAAGATGATGAATTCTTTACGAAGCATGAGAACGAGATAAAGTAGATGAAAGAGAACGAAAAAGATTTGCTTCAGATTGCGATAGCTTCAAAAGAAAGACAGGATAAATTGGATGAAGAAGTAACCATTCTCAAATCGAGAATGCTGAATTGAAATCATCAAGCAAGATGAATGAAAAGAAAATCTTGATGATTGAACGAGAGAATAAGAAGTTAAGAAAGATCATTGATAACTTGTATGCTCAAGCACCGCAATTAAAAGTTGTTGATGATGATGAGGAAGAGGAAGAGGAGGATGAGGAAGAGCAACTTGATTACAGTGGAACTGATAAGGATGATGATGATGATAATGATAATGATGATGCTTCAGGTGGTGATGGTTGAATAAAGAAAAGTCAGCAAGTTCAAAGGAATCGGATGATGATGCTGATAACTTTTCCTTTGAGAAGAATGAGAAGAAAAATCCGCTTCAAGCAGCAAGAAAGCAGGTAGAATGACTGATGCTGAAAAACAAAGATTGAAAGAATGATGAAGCGAGGATTTTTGACTATAGAGTTGATTGAGAAGTTTGAGATGTCTTTGTTAACGATGATATGAGATATTGTATGGAATACCAAGATCCAGAACTTGAAGATGGTGAGGTGAGTGCTACAATGACTAAAGAAATAATTGAATCTGTTGCGCAATAAGCAGGAGTGTCTATAGATGAAATTTTGAAGAAACAAGAGATTCCTGATATTCCAGTGACTGAATGGGGTAATAATTCTGATAATACAAACACTAACAACTTCGATGAGGTAGAAATTGAAGATATATCTCAGGAAGAATACCCGGAATATTATAACATTAAAGATCAAACCAGCATTCCAGTGATTAATGATGAGATATCGAAGAAAGTTAAAAAGATTGCCGAGAAAATGAAAGAAGATCATTGACGAAGTGTTTGATGATGAGACTGAGAAGATGAATGTGTATAAACAGTTTGATGCTTTGAAAGCTTATCTAAAGAAGTTGAGAGAAGAAGTTGATAAACGTCCAGTGCCAGCAATTCAAGGAAGAATTTTATAAGTATCACTACAAAATGTTCAAAGGTAGAGCATTGGCTTGGAAGTTCTTTCCACAACTGAGGTGTATTGGCATCAAATGGGAAAAAGGTATTATATACTTTGGACACTTTCATGATATAAGAACTTTACCTTATTGGGTTGTACGTGATGTTTGCCGACACAAGCTGGGTAGAGTTTAAAATGCGAATGTGTTTAAGTATATGGCAGACAAGATGACAAAAGAGAGTAACACGAAGTGGGATGTGTTTAAGCCGCAATATCCAAAGAGGATTGTTCACAAGAAGATTGATCCTAAGAACAAATCTACCTTATGTGACTCTGAAGTATAAATCACCTACTTGCTTGAAGAAAATTCCTTTGATGCCGATTCAACAAAGATTTCGCATTCTGGTACTATGATTGGAGGACTAGTGAAGCAATGATAGTGTTGCATGAAAAGAATCCGAAGCTAATGTGCAAGAAATACGCATGTTCGATCCCATCTGATTGATAAATTGTACAAAAGATGATATCGACACGTTGTACTACAACCAGATTCATTTCGATGTTCCTGATCTTGAGCTGGCTTGGAGGTCTCAGAAAGTTGCAATATTCTGTTTTGCATGGGGAGTGTATGCTGGTTGTGATTACAAAGGATTGTTGGGAAAAGTGATGAAGCTTAGACCTGAAACGAAGAAACATCCGTCGAATGTTGAAGGTACAGGCATGAAAAAGAAGGTTAAAGTTGTAATGAAGAAGAAACAGACAAAAGAATCCGAGCAAAAAACAAGGGGGAGTTTGTAAATGCATAATTATGTCTGTCGCTTTTGGATTCACATCATAATATAAAAGTTTATGAGTTTTGGTTAATTCATATTCTGGTTCGGGATAAACAAGTGTTTGAAGGAAGATTTGCAAGGTCGAATGGAATTGATAAAGGTCGAATGAAGATTTTATGAATCTTATTTTATTGGTTTGGAATAGCGAAGAGTTGAGTGAATCCATTCAAACCCAAGCAAGGTCGAACGAACTGTTCTATATATATGTGTGATCAGTTTTGAGTTAATATTAGTTGGTCATTTGTCAACGTGTTTGTGTATGTGTTCTAGGAAAGTTCTGGAAGAGTCTGTTTTTGTTAATATCGGTCTGTAATCGCTACAACTTGATTATTATTAATGAAAACTTGTTGAAAATGAATGTTATCGTGTTCTAATTACGATTTATATCATTTTGCATGTGAAGTAGGGTTCCGCACCTGATTTACTCATGCTCATGTGATATTATGGTTTATTTGTGATAAAACGATCCTACAAAGGGTGTTTGACTTGCATAGGAGGTTGGTGATAGTTTGTTTTAGTGTATAATAACAACTAAGCATATGATTCATGCCCTTGGGAACCTTCGGCCAATTACAAGACAAAAGAAAGGCAGGTAAGACACAATCTTAGTGATAGCTTGGATGAAAATGATGGGTCTTTTTGTCTCTTAGTTGGCCGACTAATTGTCATAGGTATACGGAGAAAGGGTAGTTGTTTAGGAATATGATAAGGATAGGTTATAATTTCCATTTTTGTGCTAGATGTAACCACATGTGTGAAAGGACTTGAGATAATTGTTGCTGTAGGCTTTGGCCGATTATATTGTCACCAAGATCCTCTAGTTTAGGTAAATATTATGATCTAGGGAGAATATATATATGCATGGTTAAGGCCTAATTATGTGCAAGGGGGGTTATCTTGTCCTATTGTGTCATGCATGCATGCATGGATGAAGACAAGTTTAATCGATGTTTGACAAAATTGGTCTTGGTGTCACAATCGGTTGAAGGGGAAAGAGAAGAAGGAAAAGAGGTGAGTGTCATGGGAGTTGACTTTCCTATTTGATGCAAGGAATGGACACCCTAGTTGATAGTGACACATAGATTCCTTGTTTGTTTTTTTTCGGCCGATAATAGGAATGGAAGCGGAATGTTTGTTGTTTTCCAAATCAAGGAAGTAAATCTCTCTAAGGAATCTTTATGTATTATTAAATGGGTATAAGGAAATGAAAAAGATATTGACCTTTCATTCATATATATATATATATATGCATGTGTGTATAGATATGTGTAGATGTTTTTCCAAGATATTTGTGTGGGAATAAGCATGAGGTCGTGGACATTGGTGGGTACAAGTGGCCGATAATGTGTTTACTAGCAAGTGATTATAATAAGCTAGGCATTCATGTTGAGTTGTGGTGTACATATAGTTATAAAGATGGCCGATCACATACAAACATATGTATTTATATGTGAATGGTTTTGATAACATCTAGTCACTCTTGATATAGGAATATCTATTCTAGGAATAATGTTGATGTTTGTAGGCCAGATTTCGTGTTGCTTGATGACGATATTAACATGTATTACTTTTTCAAGTTTTGTGTCCATGAATCACAAGTTATTTGGATATTAAGCTAATATGTATACATATGTTAGTGAGGAGTTATCGTGTGTTATGGATTAATAACGCCAAATGATAACATATTTTTGTTCCTCGGGAGTGTTTTATGATTTTTTGTGGGAGGTAATCTCACAACACTTCGTGATTGTTCGAGATTGAGTGGATTGTGTATCTTTCCACTTGGACATTTTCACGTGTATTTTTATTTTGTATTGTATGGTAAACGGGTATCCGGTTGCTCCCTATTGAGCATGTGGTTGGCTTGAATGTTCAATGCCAATTGTTTTGTATAGTTCGGGTGTTGTATACATGAACGGGTGATTTGTTGAGTTCTCTCGATAACTCATGCTTTTACCAGACTGGGGGTATAATGTGTGCAAAATGTCTAATTATGCACATGCAATGACAATTATAGGAAATATGCGTACGGATTTTGACCTGGATCGTTGACTGGTGTCACATTCTCCCTTTGTTTTTGGAACTTCGTCCATGAAATCGACTTTTCCTACTGTCCGCAATAGTCTTGGTGAATAGAGCTAGATACTTTCGTCTCATCTGGTGTTCGCGTTCCAATGTAAATTCGGGTCCACGTTTTGTATTCCATCTGACTTTGACAAGTTTACTTCGGATCCTTCTCAATTTCTGGACTTTCCAATCTGTCACCTCTATTGGCTCCTCAATAAAGTGAAGTTGATCATCGATGTGATTTCTTCGGGAGGAATGATCAAGGATTCATCGGAAAAACACTTCTTTAGATAGGATATGTGGAATGTGTCGTGAACACCATTGAGCTCTTTCAAAAGGACCAATGTATCAGGGGTTAACCTTCCTACGTTTACCAAATCGTGGTACACCTTTCCAGGGTGAGACTTTCAAAAGTACCTTATCGCCAACATGGAATTCGAGTGGATTGCAACGGCGATCAGCATAGCTCTTTTGATGATCTCGAGCGGCTTTTAAGCGATCACGGATCTGTCGCTTGTTTCTTGAATTAGCTCGGCGTCAGTCAAATATTTGTCTCCAACATCCGCCCAACACAAACGAGATCTACACTTACATCCATATAAGGCTTCAAATGGGGCAGCCTTGATACTGGTGTGGTAACTGTTGTTGTAAGAGAACTCAACCAAAGGTAAATGAGAATCCTAGTTTCCACCAAAATCAATTACGGAAGCACGGAACATGTCCTCCAAGGTCTGGATAGTCCGTTCGCTCTGGCCATCGGTTTGTGGGTGATAGGCTGTGCTCATGTTTAAGCAAGAGCCTAGTGCATCCATAAGTGTTTGCCAGAATCGGGATGTGAATCGACTGTCTCGGTCGGAAAGGATTGAAACGGGCACACCATGCCTAGTTACAATCTCTTTGATGTACAACTTGGCGAGTTTCTTTAGCATGTCGCTGTCCTTGATCGGCAAGAAATATACAGACTTTATCAACCTATCAACATTCACCCAAATCATGTCGTTACCACTGGACGTCTTAGGCTGCTTGGTGATGAAATCCATAGAGATTTGTTCCCCTTTCCAAACGGGAATCTCTGGTTGCTAAAACAGATCAGATGGCTTCTGATACTCAGCTTTGACCTTTGAACATGTAAGGCATTAGCTGACGTATGTTGCAATTTCACCGTTAAGGTTGGGCCACATGTAGAATTTCATCATGTCTTTATACATTTTGTCAGCTCCGGGATGAACCAAGTACCTAGACTTATGGGCCTCCTTAAGAGTTAAATCGCGTAAACCACCAAAATGCAGCACCCAGATCTGATTGGCGAAATAAACCGTGTCGTCAGACCTTGGTTCAAAAAGATTAATCATCTTGAACAAAGACTCATCCTTCAGATTCTCACCTTTGAGAGCTTCTTGCTGAGCTTCACGAATATGGGTAGTGAGGTTTCTATGGATGGTCAAACCTAGCGCACGCACACGCATAGTCTTGACTCGTTCCTTTCGGCTCAAGGCGTCAGCCACAACGTTTGCTTTTCCCAGATGGTATTTAATCTCACAATCATAGTCATTTAGCAACTCAACCCATCTACGTTGCAGCAAGTTTAGATCCTTCTGATTGAAGATGTGTTGCAAGCTCTTGTGGTCGGTGAAAATGGTGCACTTAGTACCATAAAGATAGTGCCTCCAAATCTTGAGGGCAAAGATCACTACACCTAACTCTGGGTCATGAGTGGTGTAGTTATTCTCATGGATGTTGAGTTGACGAGATGCATATGCGATGACCTTATTCCTCTGCATGAGTACGCATCCAAGACCTTGATGTGAAGCATCGCAATAAACCACGAAATCATCGGTACCTTCGGGAAGAGAGAGAATCGGAGCACTGCACAAACGGTTCTTCAATACCTGAAACGCTTACTCTTGCTTGATTACCCAATCGAACTTCTTGTCTTTCTGCGTCAAGATGGTAAGTGGCTGGGCAATCCTAATTTTTGATGAACCGTCGGTAATAACCAGCTAGACCCAAAAATTGCCGCATTTCAGTTGGTGTTTTGGTGCGTCCCAATCCTTGATGGCTTCAATTTTTGTGGGGTCAACTTGTATACCCTTCTCATTCATAACGTCACCAAGAAAATGAACTTCTCGAATCCAAAACTCATATTTAGAGAACTTGACAAACAACTTATCATTTTTTGAGCAACTCCAAAATCAATCGAAGATTATGTTCGTGCTCATCCTTGGTTTGCATGCATATCAAGATGTCATCAATAAAAACGATCACAAATTTTTCTAAGTAGGGTTTTCAGACTCGAGTCATAAGATCCATAGAAATAGAAGGAGCCTTCGTTAAACCAAATGGCATAACCAAAAACTCATAATGCCCATTAGGAGTCTGGAATGCAATCTTTGGTATATCGTCCTCTTGGATCCGCAATTGGTGGTATCCTGAATGCAGGTCGATCTTTGAGTAGTAGCTGGAACCCTGCAACTGGTCAAACAGATCGTCGATCCACGGCAGCGGGTACTTGTTCTTGATGGTCAGCTTGTTCAACTCCCAGTAATCGATGCACATGCGAAAACTTCCATTCTTTTTCTTCACAAACAAAACAGGAGCTCCCTACATAGAAAAGCTTGGGCAAATGAAACCTTTGTCTAACAATTCCAGAATCTAGTTAGACAATTCTTGCATCTAGGATGATGCCAAACGATACGGAGTGCGAGCTACGGGAGCAGCTCCTGGACTAGGTCAATGCGAAACTCAACTTGTCGTGGAGTTGGAAGCCCCGGCAAATCTTCTGGAAAGACTTCGTGATAGTCTCGCACTACCGATATGTCCTTGAGCTTCCGATCTTTAGCTTTTTGTTCAACAACATGCGCCAGAAACGCTACACAACCCTTCCTTAAACATTTTTGCGCCTTGATGCAAGATGTGATTCAAAGAGTAGATCCACCACGGTCTTCTCAAATCGAGAGTATTTCACCATTGGACAAAGGGATACGAACCAATTTCTCGTGATAGATGATCTCTTCACGATGCTTGGATAACTAATCCATGCCAATGACAACATCGAAACTACCCAACCGAATAGGAAACATATCAATACGGAAAACATAATCACCAAATTTCAAAACATACTCCCTAACAACTTCTTCAGAAGAAATTAACTTACCACTGGCCAATTCTATGGTATAGTGTGTATCCAACTTACTGGATTCTAATCCAAGGGATTTCTTAAAGTCGGTGAACAAAAAGCTAAAATCAGCGCCTGAACCAAAGAGTACTGATACATAATGATTGTTAAGGAGAAACGTACCGATAACCAAATTAGGATCGTCACGTGCTTCATTGGCTCCCAGCACAAACGTTCGTCCGCGAGCTTGATCATTAGCCTTGGGTAATCCTTGCGGAAATGAACGGTCGCACCACATTCGAAACACTCATTCTTGGCAGGTGGAGTGTTGGTGGCCTTGGCTTTGCAGTTAGCGGTTTGGTGACCTCGACAATTGCACTTCTTGCACAGAATACTCTCACAGGTGCCAACATGGTGATAATTGCATTTGCTGTAGTAGGGATGGGGCCTGTTGTACTTGCGTTTAGTCTCCTCAGCAGCAGTGGCAACAAAAACCTTCATAGAGTCTTGGCTCTTGTGGGACGAGTTCTTTCACTTCTTGCAGCTAGATCACTTATTCTTGTCTCCAGAACTCTCGTCAGCAACTATAACCTTTCGGTTCAACGAACCCATACAGACAACATCATCGGTAAGACTGTGAGCAAGAGTAACAGCATCCTGGATGGTAGTGGGTGCAGACGCAGTGACCATGCTTCAAATCTTGGGAGACATACCCCAAATGTACCATTCAACTCTCTTGTATTTCGGTGTGACCATGTGAGGAACAAGTTGAGAGAGCTCATGAAAACGGGTAGTGTAAGCAGTCCCATTGGCATCCACCAGAGAAAGATTCCAGAATTCTGCTTTTAGCTTATGCAGTTTGCTCCTTGGACAATACTTTTCCATGAGTAGAGTCTTGAGATCGGCCCAGGTAAGATTGTAAGCCTCATCTCTACCCAAGGTTTACACCTAAAGATTCCACCAAGTGAGAACTTCGTCTTGGAAAGTGCAAGTGGAATACTTCACTTTTGGTTCCTCAGAACAACCGCTGATGTCAAGAATTGACTCAATATTTTAGACCCAAAGAACAATCCCAACGGAACCCTCGGTACCACGAAAGTTGTTTGGTTTGCAAGCCATGAAAGTTTTGTATGAACATTCCCGAACAGGGTTTTCAACTTCTGTGTATAAAATAGTGAATATCATTAACACAAAGTTTTACGTAGGAGTAGTAAGTAGAGAATTTTAGACCCGAAATACCTACCGTTATCCATTTCGCTACCCCTTCGATGACCAGTACCTCCAGAGCCTCCGCTAGAATCGGCTCGAGCTGCGTCATGTCGAGTAATTGCCTTAGCAATCACCCTAGCCAGCTCAGCAAGAGAGGCTGGTAGTGGTTCGCCATCGTTGGTTCCTTCAGATTGTTGGGTTTGCATGATTTCCTTCTAATACATCACATATCAAAAGCGTAAGACACATATTTCACAATATTGTCTTTCATGCAAATGTAACAACATATCACAAAGTACAACCATAAAACAACTTACGAAGACGAAGGTGGAAAAGTAGTAGCAAGAGCAAAAACCGCATCCCTCATGAGCTGGTCCATCTTTGCCATCCTTCTCACCAAGGCCTCTAATCGTCTCTCTGCTTCCACTCTCCCCATGGCAGCCGCTAGCCTCCCCTGCTCAGCTCCAACGCGTGATCCTCCAGCTCTCGGATACGAACACCCATAGCCACCAGCTGTGCGTCATGGGATATAAGAACGCCGCACTTGGTGTACTATGGTCTCCAGAAGATCCTCCCAACGTCATCGCCTCATGGTCACCTGTAAGACTGGGCAGGAAAGGCCGCTTTCGGGCTTGAGAACGCCTCCTCAATCTCTGGGATGGCTCGGGCATCGGCACAGGCGCCTCCACAGCACGTGGCTCCGGTGTAGGGTCAGCAGGCAGGTCAGGCTCGCCGGTAGAGATAGGATCGGTGGGCAGCGAAGAGACCGGAGCACTGGCAGGAATAGCAAGGACTAACGTCTGTCGCACCCTTTTCCGGGGCGTGTACTTTTGGAGAGTACGGCGTGAGAATTTGATGCGAAAAGAAGGGACTAGGCTTGAGGCAGAGTGAGTAGTGAAAGGTATCATTGTAGGGTGGACGTCCGTGTCAGCAAGGGAAGGAGGGACGTCATCCTCAGTGTCATCGTCGGAGACACGTCTCACCACAGATGTAGGGTCCACATCCATGTCGAAGTCAGAGATCCGACCTCCGCCATGATGGGGGAAATCAGGGGCCTCTTAGGGTATGGGGGCAGGCTGGGTAAGCTGAACATCCTCCTATGGGGTCACGTCTACAAGATAGTCGGGCTCGGAGTCTGATGAGATGGTGAGGTCAACTGATATGGCCATGATCCTGTCAAACATATTCATATATATATATATATATATATATATGTGTGTGTGTGTGTGTGTGTGAATAAACATGTATTCAAATAAATGAACTACTTTACCCGTGTGTCATCATGGAGCAGCTTGAGACTTGAGAGGTGCAAGACGAGGTAATGTGGTACTTTGTGAAAACATTTCGAAAATGTTTTGGGGTCATAAATGACTCAAAAGGAATCTTCGTTCGCTATAACCTTATGCTCTGATACCAATCTGTCACACCCTGCCAAGGCGGAAACACGGGGATGTGATTCGAAAGGTTTTCAAGAACATGGTTTGAGAAACACATAAGATGTAAATTAAAATGATACCATCAAACGATGAATATTGTCATACATAATTGAGTTAAACATCAAAATTGTCTAGAAATCATTGTCTCAAATACCGAAACACGACATGCCCAAGTTTATTAAAATCCAACCCGCGATGGCACCACGATGTGCATGCTCAAACCTCTCCATCAAGTCCCTGCTCCTCATATTCGATTACCTAAAAACATGCATAAAAGATTTGTCAACAATAATGTCGGTGAGCTCATAGGTTTTTACGTACTAAGTAAGTGCTTGTGTAATTCGTGTATGACCAATCATATGCTAACTAAGCAAATGATTAATGTCCAAACCATGAGTCCCATAACCCAAACCTGTTGACTGTGGGGCCTCGCGAATTGTACAATAAAGATAATGTATGTATAGTAGAATACTAACACTCTTTTGTTTGTAATTGATTAGAACGACTAACCAAGAGTGGGGGTGTCAACCCAATAGATCTATTAAAGTGTTCCATGGCTATTGATAGCTAATGGTTACGGTGTAGTGTATGTATGAGGACTATTGAGCTCATGAACCAAATGTCTCATGTGTCACATGGCATGATAGAATAACAGACAACTGACATGTACTAGAATGGTAGCATGTTTATCCCCCAAAAATGGAAAAATAGTAAAATAGGGCCGTGAAACTCACCTGATGATGGTAGATATGGTCTGATAAAGCAAGAAAATGGAAGAGTTACTGTCCTGACAACCGGTATCCTATGATTAACAAGGACATGGTAAGTTGTACATTCTTGTTGTCTATCGTACAAGTTGTTCACCTGACTTCTGGACCTTTGTGTTTGTCATATGTGGGCTATTGTTTGTGTATGGGACCATTACTAAGTGTTTCACATGTATGGTTTTGTGAATTTCGGGAGCTTTATTGTGAAACATATTTATTGCTAACAAAACAGGCCCCACCCATCGCGATGGGTTATGGAATATTTTCCCAAGCCTATGCGTGTGGTGTTTTCTTTGAAAAACGAGTGTTTTAACACATCCTATAATGTCGTTATGTTAAAGGAATGCGTAACACATGTTATAACTAGTTTAGCATATGTTTATATAAAAGCTCAAAACTACACTTGTACCTTTTGATTGAACCCGAGCCTTGTGTGTGTCAATTCGGCTTCCACATGCTCGTGTATAGTTGTGAATAAGTTTACGAATATGGGAGTGTATAATATCGTGTCATTTGAGTACATATATGTATAAAAACAATGTTATATCAAAGCATGATTGTTTAGTTCTATATTCGGATTTTACCGACCAAATGTGATGTCTAAACACGAGTGATGTGTGTTTCCGGATATATGTGTGCGTATATATAACTAGGTGTGTGTGG
The DNA here is from genome assembly GCA_030844895.1 of Ambrosia x helenae. Classification (NCBI taxonomy): domain Eukaryota; kingdom Viridiplantae; phylum Streptophyta; class Magnoliopsida; order Asterales; family Asteraceae; genus Ambrosia; species Ambrosia x helenae. The sequence continues at coordinate 17,628 of JAUTDX010006636.1, read as the reverse complement.
GTGTGCAAATGATGACAACTAACATTTAACAAGGTAATGTCCTTAAAATAGTTAATCTTAGGTGTGACATGGGTCGATTACATAGTGTTTAAAGGTCGAGGTCGGGTTAACAATAAAGGTCGATGACTATAAGTGTTCAAATAGAAACTTAGGTTGGTAGACGATACCTACTGTGTAACATCCAGCCTCTCTCACCAGCAATATTGTCCACTTTGCCATGATGGGTTGCCCATCCAGAGCTCATGGATTCGTTTTTGGTTGCCCAAGTGGAGACTTCCTAGGAGGTCACACATCCTAATACTGCTCCGACCTAGCATGCTTAACTGTGGAGTTATCCTCTCATCCACTAACATTAAGCCCCAAAATGCATTGGTGATTTAAGAGGCATTGGATTACATATGAACCAAAGATCTCTCCTGGCCACGGCCGATGTGGAATTTTTCCTAGGGTGTCACATTCACCCCCTGTTAGAGTCTCATCGTCCCTGATAAGGTATGCACCCACCATCCTGAATGACACAGGAGTGGCTCTGATACCATCTTTAGCATCCAACCCCTTTCACCACCAATATTGTCCACTTTGCCCTGATGGGTTGCCCATCCAAAGCTCACGGATTTGTTTTTGGTTGCCCAAATGGAGACTTCCCAGGAGGTCACCCCTCCTGGTACTGCTCCCACATGAGCACGCTTAACTGTGAAGTTCTCATGTCATCCACTAACGTTAAGCCCCAAACGCGTTAGTGATTTAAGAGGCATTAGATTACATATGAAACAAGGATTTCTCCTGGCCACGGCCGATGTGGGATTTTTCCTAGGGTGTTATAATCCAGTGCTTGAACCTCCAAAGCTTCCAATCCAAATGTAGTCCCCAAACCTTGAGTCTTTATCTTTGTGTTAGGAATTTCTTAATGGTTGTGGTGGGTTGGGAGTCGGCTAAGAGGGAAGAAAGAAAAAAAAAGAGTGTATGTGCGTGAAATGAGGAGGATCCCAAGCCTTCTTATATAGTGATTGAACAAGGTGAGGACAAAACAAAAAGGGAAAGGTTTAGCTTCTTAGTTGATGCATGGTTTGGGTTCTCTAATCACTAGATTATGAAAGATAGGGACACATGATCACATGCCATCCGATTATGTGCAAGCATTTGTATTCAAGGGTGTTTGACTTGCATAGGAGGTTGTTGATGGTTTTTCTTAGTGCTAGTTTCAGTGTATAATAACAACTAAGCATATGATTCATGCCCTTGGGATCCTTCGACTGATTACAGGACAAAAGAAAGGTAGATAAAACACAATCATAGTGATAGTTTGGATGAATGTGATGGGTCTTTTTGCCTGTTAGTTGGCCAATTAGTTGTCATCGGTATAAGGAGGGATATGATAAGGATAGGTTGTCATTTCCATTTGTGCGCAAGATGTAACCACATGTGTGAAAGGGACTTGAGATGATTGTTGTTGTAGGCTTTGGCTGATTATATTGTCACCAAGATCATCTAGTTTAGGTAAATACTATGATCTACGGAGAAGATTTAAGCATGGTTAAGGACTAATTATATGCAAGGGTGGTTATCTTCTCCTATTGTGTCATGCATGCATGGATGAAGACAAGTTTAATCAATGTTTGACAAAGATTGGTGTGGGTGTCACAATCAATTGAAGGGGAAAGAAAGGAAGGAAAAGAGGTGAGTGTCATGGGAGTTGACATTCCTATTCGATGCAAGGAATGGACACCCTAGTTGAGAGTGACACATGGAGTCCTTGTTTGATTGTTTTTGGCTGATAATAGGAATGGAAGGGGAATGTTTGTTGTCTTCCAAGTCAAGGAAGTAAATCTCTTTAGGGAATGTTTATGTATGATCAAATGGGTATATAAGGGAATGACAAAGATGTTGACCTTTCATTCATATATGTACACATGTGGGTATAGATATTTGAAGATGAGAGTTTCTCCAAGAAATTTGTGTGCGAATAAGCATGAAGTCGTTGACATGGGTGGATACAAGTGGCCGATAATGTGTTTACTAGCAAGTGATTATAATAAGCTAGGCATTCATGTTGAGGTGTGGTGTACATATAGTTATGAAGATGGCCGATCACATACCTACATATGTATTTATATGTGAATGGTTTTGATAACATCTAGTCACTCTTGATATAGGAATATCTATTCTAGTAATAATGTTGATGTTTGTAGGCCATATTTCGTGTTTCTTGATGACGATATTAACATGTATTAGTTTTTCAAGTTTTGTGTCCATGAATCACAAGTTATTTGGATATTAAACTAATATGTATACATATGTTAGTGAGGAGTTATCGTGTGTTATGGAGTATTAACGCCAAATGGTAACATATGTTTGTTCCTCGGGAGTGTTTTATGATTTTGTGCGGGTGGTAACCTCACAACACTTCGTGATTGTGAGAGATTGAGTGGATTATGTATCTTTCCACTTAGAGATTGTCACGTGTATTGTTATTTTGTATCGTATGGTCTACGGGTAACCGGTTGCTCGCTGTTGAGCATGTTGTTGGCTTGACTGTTCAATGCCAATTGTTTTGTATAGTTCCGGTGTTGTATGCATGAACGGGTAATTTGGTTGAGTTCTCTGGATTACTCATGCTTTTACCAGACTAGGGGTATAGTGTGTGCAAAATGTCTAATTATGCACATGCAATGACAATTATAAGAAAAATGCGTACGGATGTTGACCTGGATCGTTAAATGGTGTCACAAGTTTGACGAGCCACCGATTAAGAAGGAACCGCGTCCCATAGGTTGTTAACTTTTTTTTAACTTTACAGATTAATTACGATTTTTTTTGCTAATATAGATTTTTTTTTTGTTACTAAAATAGGCCGGGACAAAGCTCGAAAGCAAGTGGCGGTTGCAAAAAAAGGCGCATCAGGTAGCAAGAGTGAGGGTGGTTCCAAGCTCGATGGTTTAACGGCCCAATTGAAGGCTTTTAACCAGACACAAACCAAAACACTACGGGTCAAGAACGAAAAGTTCAAGTTGATAGAAAAATCGAAAGTGGTCGAGGAATTCAAGATTATGTCGACCGACGTTTGCCTTTTCCCGAAGAAAATCATCTAGTTTTGGAAAATGCAAGAAAAAATACGTCAAAAGTGGCTCTAGATTATTAAAATTTTAGGAAATCTTGTATTTTTTTTAAGTTTATGTTTATTTTTATTGCAACTTTTTTATATTAATTTTAGTATTTATTTTAATTTTTTATTTATTAATTTGAAATAGAATTAATAATAATAATAATAATAATAATAATAATAATAATAATAATAATAATAAAGGCGGAAAGACCATCCCCACACCCTTAGCTTATCTTAAAAAGAAGACTACCCAGCTTAATGATTTGTCACATGAAGAAGGATCATATAAAAACCCTTTTCTCTTTAAAAACTGTGAGAAGCAACCAAGTGTTGACACATGTATTTCATTAAAATTATTAAGAAGGTTATAATAGTCTTTTGCTAACATTATGATTTTAATAATAAATCAATTTATTTTTAACCAGAGAGTAGAATACGTGAGTTTTCTTCTTCAACTTCTGATGAACCCTAATCCTATAATCATGGATTTCAAAATTCAAACTTGTGGTTCAATCAGATTAGTAAACAGATTTTTTTTCGTTAAAAATTCCTGATAAGTTCCTATATTCAAGCAAGTTAAGTATCATAATTGTGCTATTAATTCAATTCAATCACAAGTTATTGTGTTCATCAGAAATTTAGTTTCTTTCAGCATAGAAATCAGTCAAGAATGAATCCTTAATTGCCCACGCCAATGGAATCAAACCCAGGTATCATTAGTTATTTGTTCATATATTGTTTAAGAATGTGTTGTTTTTTAAGAATACTATCTTTGTGTAATTTTTAATCAAAATGCATATCTGTGACGATTGATCATTAGTGTTTGCAAATTCATGATTTGTTGGTAATGGTTAATTAGGGTTCGGTTGTGTTGGTTAAAAACTGACAAAACGTACCATGTGTTGATATTAGTTATTACGTTATTTTTTAACGTGCTGATGTTTTATCTAAATTTTTACCCTACTGATGTTTATGTAATACATTGCTTCGTTTGTGTTGGTGACAATTGACAAAACTTTCCTTGTGCTGCTATTAGTTAGTTTTTAATTTTTTTAGTGCTGATGTTAATGTAATATATTTGGTTAGGTTTGTGTTTATGTAATGTTGTGTAGTGTGTTAATCATTTTTTAGTTTTCGATTATGTTAAATATATTCAGAACTAGTGTTATTTTATATTGTTTGCATGAAGTGTCAGATACAGGGGTGACATATGGTGCTGGTATTGTGCGAAAATCACCAAGAACCGGTAAATTGAGTTATATACCCGATGTTGCTTTATCAAAAAGACCTTAGATTGGTATGTCCTTTAAATCTATTGATGAAGCGTATTCTTTTTACGAGACATATGCTAAGTTAGGGGGGTTTACGATTCGTAAGAACACTCAAAAAGCCAGTCATGGTTTGGTTACCTTAAAATACTTTGTATGTTCTAAAGAAGGGAAAAAAGCATACCCGAAAATTGACACTGTTAATGATTTGAACAATGTTCATGCAAAAGATAAACAATATCGTAAAAGGCCTTCTATACGTACCGGTTGAAAGATCTTTCTTTCCCACTTGTCGCAACACTTTACTCATTTGCACACAAAATTTATGTGCTCTTCCTATCTCGTCAACCTCATTAAAGTCTTTCTCAACCTAACATCAATCACAATAGTTAAACCACACTAGTTACCCCTGTGCTAATATGTTGCGTTTCGAATTGAAAACATTAAATAATATTGATATTATAACACATCATATTAACAAATTCTTAAAAAACTGCAAATGACTTACCAACATTTCACATGAACAGAATACTCGTGATGGGTCAGTTTTATTTCGGTATATTTCTTCACTGTTAAGCACCACTGCCCATACATTCAACATACTGATGTGAAGCCATATTCCTGGATGTAATGTCTCAAACGAGGCTCTTGGTACTTTAAACCCTTCCTTGGTTTTAAATATAAAATCCCTGCAACCGAATAAGCCCATATGTAGTTATTCTATGTACAACTGGAAATTTATGTGTAAGGACTAAATTATAAAACATACCATTTATGCTTAACTGCTGCGAAAATCGTTTTTGCTAAATTTTCTTCATCTGCTGTCCTATTAGATGTAATCTCTACCTTTTTCCTAGCATATGGTGACCTCATTACATCTGATAGCGTAATGCTTCGTTTCGGACGTTGATCATGTACAACTAAAGCCAACTTATCATCACCTTTTGTTGCTTCATTATTTTCATCCATTTGACTCGGTGTTAACAACTCAAAACTAGGAAAGTCTTTCGGTGGTGAGTTGCTGAATTTTCTCCCGCACTTACCTATCTCAGCAGCAGTAATAGCAGCATCCAGTTCTGCTAAATATGAACTCGTAAACTGAGTATCATATGTCCAATCATCTCCCATTACCTCTTCATTTGTGTCATTCAAATCTACCATATCTTCCTCAACGGTGTTACTATGGTTCTTACCAGCTTTCCCCATGAATATTACATCTTTTATAAAACTTGAATCCCAATTTCTTATTGCTTCATTGATACCATCAGAATGTGGATACTGTTCTGTGGCTTCTTGTATCAATTGGTTCACACTATTTATAAAATCATCGAGCTCAACAACCTTTTGTTCAAGAAGTTCTTTAAATTCCTATAAATATATGGCATCAACAACAACTAAATATTAGTAAAGTTACAAATTAGTTATAATAGTTTAACATTAAATTTTTTTTTACCCATTCACTCCTTGAATCTGCTTTGGGTGTAGGATTCTTAAAAGACATGGATTTTGCCTTTCTTGGTGGTGTCTTTCTTGTGGGTGTCTTTCGGGTTGGTGTCTTTCTTGTTGGTGAGATATACTTACCTTCTTCGGTAAAATACGGTACTATTTTTTCCTCGATCCAATTCATCATCTCTTGTGATGGGATTGCTTTTATATTTGCAGTAGACATTACAGCATACTCCATGTGTGTATCTTCAGCATCTAGCACACCAACATCACAGCTTGCATCAGCACCTACCCCGCCAACATCACAGCCTGCATCGGCATCTACCCCACTAGCATCACATAATCCATCAACTAACATATGATTGAGGCATAGTTAACAACTACTAATTTTGCATTAAATAAAAACATTACTTATAGATGTACTAGCATTCATACCTTGTTTGAGTACAGTTTTTTTTTTGTACCAGCACTTCTCTCTTTTAACCACTTGACAAAACTATCACCACCACTAATAGCATCAGACTCCAACTTCATAAACGTCGTACTATTGTAATGTTGTACCACCGGTAACGCCCCTAATATATGTTTTCCTTTTTCATGTGCATAGATGAACCGAAAAACCAAAAATTTCAAACATTTAATTCATTTCAATAGTTATATAAAAAATATTAAAACATACCATTAGTAGTATCAGAGGACCATTGTAATGCTCGGTACCACTCCAATTTGCCTTTGTATTTTTCAAACATTGGATCAAATACTTGCACCAGTTCATATTTTCTATGCTAACATCGTCTCTAAGTGATGGTAAAAATGCCATGTTACATGTTGTTGATTTTTTTGTCACCCCAATTATTGTGTTGAACACAACTAAAAAATAAGAACAAACATTCTTCCACAGTCAGTTGACCCACATACTTTATCAACAACTTTTTTGACTGCTGGCCTCCATTCAACTACAATTGGATATGACTTATCAGGTTTTTTCACGTTACACACCTCTACCTCACCCATAGGTATTCCTAGCACTTCTCTAACACTTGCTGCAGTGATTTCAATTTGGGGTGTTCCTAAATTCAGCATGTTTGTGTTATGATTATAGTTGGATATCAACCAAAAACATAGTAAAGTTGGTATGTTGGTTACATCCATCTTCAATATACTTAAAAACCCAATTTTCTTAACAGCTTCCTTTTGTTGTTCACTTAAATTTGTCACCAACTTAGTCAAATGGGAAGGGGGTTACGTATCCTAACTCTTGTGGCTGATATTGGCATGTAAGGTACTTCAACACTTTGTGTTTTTGACTCCTCTAATCTTATACGCTTGGGAGGGCTAACAAAGTCATCGTCAGAATCAATGGTTTGAGTTGTGGCCGTGTCAACTTTTTTAACTTTCCTGTCTGTTTAAAATAACCACAAGAAATATAAACACCAAATAATAACAAGTACTAATTTTATCTTTTACTTTCAAAAAAACAATGCTTACTTTTGTTTTTTTCCCACATTAATGCTCATACTTTTATGCTGGTGTAATTCTCCATTCACAACTGTACTTTTTCCCTACAACTTTGCATAACAAACGTTAGTATGTAAAATAAAAGTTTACACAACCTATAAAAAACATATTACCTTTTTTTGAAGACACCCCACTAGCGATTTTTTTTGGTGTCTTTGATGGCACATCTATCACCTCATTCTTATCAATCACTGTTTTCTTGGCACGTGGTGATACTTTAAACGAAAATCAAACATTAGTAAATTTTCAAATATAAATATAAGTAAAGACTAGCACATCGATTACGACACACCTCTAGGAGTAATGACTTCGTCGTTCTTTTTCTTATTCTTTATTGTAGATTTAGATTTAACATAAATAACATCAACTTTCTTGTTATCATCTTTCAACCCTGCTAGTTAAGAAAACATTCATTAATTCAAAAAAGAGGATGACATCATAACTTTCACCAAATAGCAAATACACATTTACCGTTTCTGCTTCACTTCGACTGTCTATCCATTTTGATGCTGAAGATCATGAAAAAAAACCTTTCTTATCAGTACAAATAAAATACTGACTATGGAATCAACACAAACCATTTACCCCTATTGGTTACAGTAGCACTAACATTTATAACTTGGATGTTTGTCACAACCATTTACAATAGAACAAGACAACAAATCAACACAAGATAATGCTACCCTTTTATCAGCAAAAAGAAACAAACAAGCTTTGATCTCTTGCTGACGAGCACAAAAAGGAACAAACAAACAAGCTTCAAAAGTGATACGCACATAATTAATACAAACGGCTTTAAAACCAACACAAACGGCTTCAAACAATAACCAATTTAAGGAAAAAACCCAATTTTTAATACGAAAGAAAACCCCAAAAAAAAAACCAACACACCGATCGGAAGATTTCAGCATGGTGTGGTTTTAAAAATTTTCAATTTTCGCACATACAAGCAACATAAATAGTAATCTTACCAAAAAAATTGTGTTGCTAAACCCTGAAGATGCTGATATAAAACTTTCGATCATATTATCAGACAATATGTCAGCATTGCCATATTCATGTTCACGGTTTGTCTTCTTGGAAAAAATACTAGCACAATTGGAACAAACACTAGCACAATTGGAAAAAACACTAGCACAAGCTCAACATCCAACACAAGTCAACAAACAACACAAATCAGAACATTAGCATACTTGAAACAATACTAAGAGTCTAAGACAAACACCACATATCATAACAACACTAACACAAACAACACATATCGGTCTAACGCTAGCACAAAAAGGACCAATAAAAATCGAAAAACTACTATGAGATTTTGATGTCTTACAAGCAACAAATACATGCAATAGAAATAGTAATCTTAAAATAAAAATAAAAAACCCAAATTAAAAACCCAAAACACCGATCGGTTTTACAATTTTTCGTTTTTCACACAAGAATAGCAACAAAATAGTAATCTTACCAAAAAAAATGGTGTTGCTAAACCATGAGGATGTTGAATCGATCGTTCCTGGAGTGTTATAGTTGAGTAAAGTAGGGATGGAGGATTTTTAGGATTTTTGGTTGTGCTTGAATGAATGAAGATGACGGTTTTTTCATTTTAATTTTTAAATTTAAAATACTACAATTACCAAAATACCCTTAATGACACTAAATTAACTATATTTTTGAAAGAAAAATCTAAAACCAACACACACCATTGATAATTTTTCAATGGTACAGATATGTTCCTACGATTTTTACAATAATACAGCTTTTTACATGATCTTAACTCTTTGTCACATGATATAGAGGTAGTCTTTTAAGGTTGGTCCATCCTCACACCCCATAGCCTAAGACTACGAGGAGTGGAGGGGGACATGATATGTCATGTGACATTTGTAGGCTCCACTTTTTACCCCCAAAATGCTAAGGAGTGAAGGGGAGAAGTGGACATGACACGACACATGACATTTTTTTTCTTTTTTTAATAAAGTAATTAAACTTCACACTAAACTCAAAAATATAAAGCTTACAAATTAATAATAAAGATAAGACATTAAATAAAAAAAAATTCATCAAATAAAAAAATACATGACATAAAAAAAATACATCAATGAAATTTTGAAATCAAACTACTACCAAATATGTTTTTAATTATCGTCATTGTTGTAATCGTCGGATTCATTATATCTCGGAAGACTCCAGCTATGTTCAACCAAATTCGCACGAAGGTTGTGATGTGTTTAGCTATTCTTGATTTCATATGTTTTTAATGTTCTTTCTTCATCAGTAGTGTTTGCTTGATTTGATCGCATTCTCTCACCAACTGTCTAAACGCGGTTGTGACCTTTTGCAACGGGCTAAATCCCATGCTACCACGCGGATCGGGTCTTTGTTGAAAATATTCGTATTTATTTTCTAAGTCGTTTGATATTTTTAAAAATAAATTACGACTCATATGAAAACGCCGCCTAAAACTTTTTTCATCATAAGTTTGTTCGGGTTCGGCTTGTCGTTCACGAAGTATATATTTTCTCCATTTAGGTTCGGAAGTGCCTTCAATTTCATCATCGACAATAGCTTCAACCACTTTATGAACGTTGGTTTCCACGCCCTCATGAGGCGGTGTAGGTGGGTGGCAAGAGCTTTTCGCGCTCATTTCCCCTCTCCCCACACTCTAATAACGAAAATACATTTTAAAGCACCTTTTAGCTTTATGGTTTTAATTTGAATTTGTTATCTTGACAACAAATATATTAAAGCAATTTCAGTTCGTGAGTTCGCTTCATCTTTAGTATTTTAAGACTCTTATTATTTTGTGACTTCGCTTCATTTTGCTTTAATGGAAACAACATGGTATGTGAATAGTGTTGCACACCACATACAAAAATGACTGCACTACACTACACCCGCAAAAATCATGCAAGTATGTAACACTACTTTTTATTTTTATTTTTTTTGTTTTTTATTTATTATCAATGAAATAAATATTGCAAAGTTAGTATATACTAGATATTTGGACTCGCGCTACGCAGCGGTAGTTTGATTTTTTGCCATTCGTCTCATGATCGGACGACATGTGTTTCAGGCATAGCAATTGTCTTTGTTGCATAGTGTGCCATAGGGCATTTAAGAAAATATTGACCTAAGTTACAAAAGTGTACATGTTCCTCCCATGCTTTGTTTTGTCCCAGTCATATGATATACTAAGGAGAGTTTGTTACAAAACATGACAGTAACCCCTTAATCAAATGGGGACAAACTAACAATATTTGCAGCTATGTGGAGCCAAATATGACGAGCTGCAAACTGCAAGCTGTCCAAATGGGTTGATAAAGCATGACCATTTTGACACACTAACATGATACCCAACCTAATTTTCACATGTTGTATTCCTTTGATATATGAACCTAAATGAAAGCATCATATAGTATGTTAGTATTTACTAAACATCCAAGTATCTACATATGGGCACATAGTATAATACGATAATTTGAAACAATTTTATATACATCACTAAAATGATTATGATGAAAAAAAATCATATATACAAACAAATCATTAGAGTTTTCTACATATGAAGGCACAACTAAAATGCTTCACAACGTAACCACAATCTAGACTATGTGTATTTGTTACCAAGGGTTTGTGTTTAGCAGGATAGGCTTTGCGACTCAAAAAAAGATAACGGCAAAGCCTGTTGCCCGCTTACCCATTTAATGTAACTTGTTTTGTTATCTAAAAAATCACAACAATAAATAATGACTTTGAGAAAAAAAATGAAGTTACCATATCGAACTTCTTACCTGCCTTTTGGAATTCCATTCACCAACCACCAAAACACTTGTTTTTTATTTGTATGTGATTTGGTTCACTCCAAATTTATTAGATAAATGAGAAACACAATGCATACGCACACATCCTTCTGTTAATTAGTTTCTGATGTGCACACACAGGGACCCTAAATTACACATACATCACACAACTGCACTAAACACACTTTACACGCACACGCTTTCATATGCACACACAGACACAATAATATAAATCATGTGATTTATTATATACATAATTAATGTATTGTCCAACTACATTGCATTATCAGAATCCATGTCATATATTTGAAAGTTGTTGGCTTCGATGCTTCTCTCATGGTACAATCCTCTTCCCATTGAGCCCCATTTCTTCTCAGTCTTACGGGAAAAAAATGCATCACAAATTTGTCAAATTTGTGACGACAAAAAACACCGTTATTTTTGTGACAAATTTGCTACACAATAGAGACCAATACTTTGAAAATTGTGTAAGAAATGCATAGAAATTGCATCACAAATTTCCTACACCATATTTTCGTAAGAAATACGTTGAAAGTTGTGTAATAATTGGTTTCCGATGAGGTTTTTTCTAACATCAAGGTTTTGTTGAAAATGCTTCACAAATCAAATTTGTGACGCATTTTCAACAAAATATTGATGATAGAAAAACCCTCATCGGAAACCAATTACTATACATTTACTACACAATTATCAATGTATTTCTTACGAAAATATGGTGTAGGAAATTTGTGATGCAAATCCTACGCATTTCGTATGCAATTTCAAAGTATTGGTCTCTATTGTGTAACAAATTTGTCACAAAATTAAGGGTGTTTTTTGTCATCACAAATTAGTAGCAAAGTTGTTAAAATTTGTGACTCATTTTTTTCATAAAAAAATTTTGTAGCAATTAAAAGAGCCACTTTTCTAGTTTTCTAGTATTGTGTAGTATAGAAAATATGAAAAAACTCAATATTATTTTACAAAAGTTCGATTTACAAATGCAGTTTCTTGTGATTAGGTTTCTTACATTATAATGATGAGTTTATAATATAAATAAATAGTCACTAAATGTTTTCATTTATTATAACTTCATCTTAAAAGTGACAAGTCCACTAATTAAAGTGTGTATACATTGAAGCTATAAATTTAAATTCTGGAACACAGTAAGTTCAGATTTATGTACATATTCTAGTTTCATGTGCATGCTTGCCACCTAACTCTTCTATATTGTTATCTAGTTAATAAATACAAAACACATCCGTGCCTTGACAGCCTTAAATTGCTACAAGGAGATTGAAATCGGTGATCATGCAAAGGTTGAAGGCGATTCTGATGATGGTGGCAGCCCAGTTTGCTGTAGCAGCATTCAGTATTTCATATAAACTGGCTAGCTATGACGGCATGCATATGAGAGTTTTGATTACTTATCGTTACTTGTTTGCTTCCATTCTTATTTTTCCTCTAGCTCTCTTCCTTGAAAGGTATGCACTCGATCAATCTCCCGTTTGTCCGAAACTTTATATATATTTTTTGTTGGGTTAATCGGTTGGTTTAACGGGTCGCGGTTCAACAGTTCACGAGTCGGTGGGTCAAATCCGAACTGGGTCAGTAGGTTAACGGATCACATGTAAGAATTGGTCAATACTGAAAGGGTTTACAGCTGTAACGTTCTTGTTACTGCACGTTGTGAATTCCAAAAATAAAGGAGACGAAGACCGAGTTCATGGGAAAGTTTGTTATTCTATTTCTTAATTACGTTGCATCATGTATTATTGCCTATTAAGGCTTTTATGTTTATCAAATAAAGAGCAACCTTTTCCATTCCTTTTCTCTATTGCAAACTCCATTTTTAAGTACATACAGTATACATACGAGTGTGTGTTGTGTAGTGTATTTGGAGAGGGGCCTGAACCAACATTTTTCTTCTTTCAACTGTTTTTAACTTTGATTAAATTGAGAAAAATAGTAGCTTCTAAATAGCAAAAAATAAAGAATAAACAATTCGAACTATGATTCAATATCATAATGTTATCATATCAATAAGAGTCATTCTTTTTCAGTTTTTTGTGACAATATATATTAAAGTATAATTTGCTTTTAGCAACATAATTTTAAAATATATTTTTACACAACTCTTAGTACACCGCTATAATGTTTTACTTTATCTAATTTTTTATATAAATTTTACTAGAAACCAGCCCATCTAAAATATAATATATATATATTTTTTATTTTTTAACAATGTAATGTTTTTTTAATTCCAAATATATGTAAATTTTATTTAGAACCAGCCGTGCATTTTTTTTATAACTTGCATTGTCAATGTCACAGAAACAAAAGGCCGAAGCTAACATGGTCGATACTCTTCCAAGCGTTTCTTTGTGCGATTTTCGGGTATGTTCATCAAGCTAGATATAAGTGCACAATATTCTCTAGGAGAGTGTTCACTTCAGAACCTAGAATACATATTCAAATTCAGAACCACATGACATTCTTGTACCTTTTGCTTAACAGTGAAACAAAAGGCAGTTACGTACATAAACGCCTACGTAACTATTTTACTAAATCATTAATGCCTTATTATGTACAATTTATGTGGTTTTCACAGTTTTTTTTTACTATGAAATTGGTTCTGAAAAGAATACCCCCCATATTCTTTATCCTATAAAATTAGTTCGATACTTATTTGTGGTTGATAAAATAATGCAGGGGACCAATGTCGCAGAATATGTATGCTGAGAGCTTGGTTCTAACATCAGCAACATTTACCGTAGCTTTTACCAATCTTATCCCTCCACTCACCTTCATCATAGCCGTTTTGTTTAGGTATTTTCTCTTTTTAATAGAGTTATCTATTATTTATTACAAGAAATTCAAAATGTATTAAAAAAGGTCCTTTTCATATATAAAAATAGGACATGGTTTAAACCACAAACGAGTAAAACGAGACTTGAACTCGACCGACTCATATTCATTCGAGTTGGGTATTTATTGAGTTAATTAGAGAACAAAAGTAACAACATACTCTAAGACTAACATTTTATTTCTACACTTTTTTACATTAGTTTTAAAAAGTTATATTTTTTCGCACTTAATGTGTACAAGATGGTTATATGTTAAAGTGATCAAAAGACAATACGTTTATAAATTGATGTGTACAAATACTGTTTGCCCACATTTCAAGTTGTCTTTATCTTTAGTATAAACTATAAAAGAGTGTGGATTTTATTGAAAGAAAGATATCGGAAGATTTAAAAGTGCCAACATTTTTATGATTGCTGTTGGAAAAGTTTCACACTTTCTGATGTTCACACGTATGAGGGAGTGTTTAACATGTATGAGTTGTTTCGCACTTAAGGGATTCACATTTCACACGTAGGAGAAGTCACATATAGGAAGGTTTCACATCCTCTAGGATAATCAGAAAAAACCCTTCTTCTTCTTCTTGATTTGCCTATCATATTCTTCTTGTGATGCCTTCCTCTTCTCAGATAGGCCATGATTCTTGGATCCCATATTGAAATTTTCGAACACACTGTGCAACAAATCTTCTGTGGCCCTCTAATCGAACTCATCTGCCACGGTTGTCCCCTCTTTACTCTCTCAGCCATTGAACAACGCTGGAAACATTGGGGAATCATCACATTCATCTCTTGTTTCTCGGTGATACACATCCTCTAAGTCAAAAATACCACAAGTCCTTGATCGATGCTCTGATGACATGTTGAATTTTGATCTGGTTTGATTGAATGGTTGTATGCAATTGTGTTATGGTTTTGGAGGGAATAATAGAGAGGGAAACTAACTGTTTAGTAAACAAGTAATAGTTTCATACATTTACAAATGAAGGGGTACAAGCCTATTTATACTATGTGAACCCAGTTTGTCCCAATAGACATAACCGTTGAACTATAATAATTGCCACTAACTACCAGTGACATGTCGGTTCATATTTATTTATTCCAGACTTAGGATATACATTAATATTTACAAACTGGAATATAAGTATAATAATCTTTAAGATATATTTGATGCAAGGATTATTATCCAACAGTTAAAAGAAATTTCAATAAACGAGGAACCACGAATACATGGTTGAGTGTAAGAGTATTATAATGTGATAAAAAAAAGTAAATAATGATCGAAATGATAAATGCTAAGCACACTAATATTTCCAATCATCACTCTTTTTGAACCGTGATTTCATCTAAAATCCTTGACCATATGAATATTTGAGACTATGTCGTGGCTTCAAAATCGTGATATGTATTAACTAATAGATATGTACGAAGGAGATTCAGTTTACTTTATTAGTTATAGATCATATCATCCTCAAAGATTTATCTGATCTTCACCCTATTAGCACGTTCACATACCGTAGGATCAAAGCATTAGAAAGTCTTCATCAATAGTTAGTCTTCATCACTAGCAACAACATCACCAGGATAAGTTATCTTTAGTTCACATAGCTTTATTAGTAGTAACTCATTGCCTCACCAAGATGTTCTTAATCATTATCATCTTACACGTTGTTGTATTAAGTTGTTTCATCTCAAACATCATGATGATCCAACATTAAAACCAACCTGTTGGAGATTTATGACTTCGTTTCTTAGGATCATTTACCCATTAATATTTGTAATAGGTTTCGTCGTCAAATATATATATGCTTTAATGTCATACAAGCCAATCATTAATTTTCTTGAGCTCAAATCAAGAATGCATTATGAATATTGAGCCTGAGCTTGATTTGATTCTCACAACTCTAATCACTAGCTATGCAACTAAAAATGAAAACAACATTATTACTAATTTATTTATAAATATAGAATACATGTATATATGTGTCTGGTCGTTATATATATTATAGATGATGAAAATCATATCAGCCAAATGTATTTTCTTTATCAGTTGATAAAAGCTAACATTATGTCTCTGTTACATTACCTCAAAGATGAATATTTGTCAAATTCATGTTCATTATAAACATGATAATGTTCATTAATAATTAGTTTACCCTTCCTATAACTTTCTCGACTTGTCAATGATCATGTATTTTATTTCATTTGATTAAAGCTTTAACAAAACAACGCAGTCGATAGGAATATATGATTGTGAAAAAAATGTGAATATGTATGTTATATAAAAACGTGATACAATTTGTTTATTATATTATATGTTTTTAATTCTGAAAATTAAACAAATATGATTGTAAATCAAAGGCTGGAGAAGGTTGAAATACGTAAACGTAAAGGAAAAGCAAAGGTTATTGGAACCCTCGTAGGTGTTGCAGGGGCAATGATTCTAACTTTCTACAAAGGTCATCAACTCAACATCAAGTCAACCCACTTCAACTTTCTACATGGTGGTCAACACATGGACGAACATGTGCAACGACTAACAACCTTTCTACTCATGATCATATCTTTGGGTCTATATTGGCATTGGGTTATTCTATTTCTATAGCCCTTTTCTACATCTTTCTGGTAAGTTTTGATCACTCATAGAACGATATTCTTCATACACATTTCACCTTGTAGACTTTTAAACCCATAATCACTTAGGTATGAATGTATAATCTTTTAGTATAGCATAAAAACGCATTTATCAATCAGCTAGTTTCATGGTATAGTTTACAGAACAAACAAGTTAACATTAGTTGTGTTGGGTTCTGTAATTGTTTACTTTTTTATGGAAGATTCAACAATAATTTCATTATGTTCATCATGCATGTAGTACATTATATGTTGACTAAATGTTGATTATTTGTTTTTTCGTTTTACAGAGTAAGTTAAGTGTGAATTATCCATGTCATTACTCGAACACATTTTTGTATAGTGTGATCGGGTTTCTACAATCTCTTGTGTGTGTTCTTCCAACCGAGAGATCGTGGAGTAAATGGAAGCTCAATTCGAGCATGCGACTATTCTCAGCTATTTTTCAGGTAATTACCTCATTTAGTACACTTGATCATATAATATTCTACTCGAACAAATTAGTATATTATTCAAGTGTGTGTATTTCAGGGAAATGTGCAGTTCTAGGTCTTTTTCTCACAACGACAGTTGTGCATCTTTAAAGGTCCATTGTTTGCGTCAATATTTAATCCATTGGTGGCTTGTTTTTGTGGGGCTAGCTGACTTTTCTTATACTTGGTGAAAAGTTATATGTGGGAGGTAAGTAAAATTAATACACCACTAAAAGGTTCTCTTTATAGATACTAATGAATTACTTGAGTTATGGACTTTGTGCACAAATAAATCTACAAAATTAAAATTAATGCCATTTTATGTATTACTTATTTTTTTAATTTTCATGCTTGAACTATTCTCAATTATTATCAAACAATAAAACATCAATTTAATATTTTTTGCAGTCTGATAGGATCCATAATAGTTATTGTTGGTCTATACTTGGTGCTATGGGGTAAAGGTAAAGAAACTAAGACATTATCTAAGTCAGTATCCTCTGCCAACTCAAAAGATAAGAA
>JAUTDX010006635.1:0-30983 GCA_030844895.1 Ambrosia x helenae | reverse complement strand
TTTTTTTCATTCTTAGTGTACAACATCAGATGTTGGAATTCTGTATCAGGGAATTTAGCGTACCGAATCTATAGGAACATAAACAACACTACGTAGTTGTCCTTTTACCTAATATGGCCATTTTCTCTACTGAGTGAGAAAGAACTGCTATTGTTACTCTATTAAGTGAGAAAGAATTGCCTACTGTTAGTAAAATTTGTACCCATTAAACCATAACACTTTGCAAAATTGAGTCAAGCCTTTTTTAGCATAAGTTGTGAATCGTATTTTCCCTCATATAGTCATATGAACTTTAAGTAAGATGCACACGCTGTTGGTATCAAAGTTGAAAACATCAATTTGGCATTGCTTCCATACTTTTTCATCTTGCACCTAACATTACTTTTGTAATGCTGGTCCGCCATAGAAGTACGAAATGCATTAACCCTCTTAGACTTGACTGTTATTAAACTTAAGGTACTTTACATTTAGGTTGTTTGACTCATTGGTTTTCATCACCGAATGATAATAGATTTTGCTGATATGGTCTTTGAATTTCTTGTGATTGCGTTGCTGATAATTCGATTGGTTAGTGTTTAATACTGAAAATGTGAGAGTTAAGGGAAGGTTGTAGATGACTAATGATACCGTTAGAATATTTTAATATAATTGAGATAAATAGGTTTCTTAAAAATTATGTTTGAGATGGTATATAGTGTCTTTGATATAATGTCTTTCACATTGCATACTGTTGATTAAATAAAATGACACGTTTGATGCCCTGATGAACAGAGGAAGCCAAGGATTAGCTGCCAGGAGGCGCAATCATGAATTAGCTTCCAAGGGGATATCCAGGAGTATAATGGAAATTTAGGCATATTATTGAGGTAGATTTGGTTATTGAAGTCATTTGAATTATGGGTTAAATCTTGATTGAACTAAAAGTTGATATTTTGTTTTGGGAACTGAATCATGTGTTTAGGTTATTTGGGCCGAAATCACATTCCATAATTCATCCACAAAAGTATCTGAAGGGACGACGGTCACGCCGTCGGTGAAATGCTGATGGGTCCGAGCCGCGACAAATGGACACCACTGGCACTGAATCTTTGTTTTGTTCACACTGTTAAGGTAGCTACTGACAGTTACACCTGAAGAAAATATGGAAGCAAGTGAAGAGTCCTGAAATGGTTCTTGAAGCTATTATAAGTGCACTTACAACCGCATGTGATGCTAAAAAGATTTGAGTCTTGCGATATATTTAATTGCATTGTAATGATAGTTTATAAAGGCCAACACAAACATGACCCAGCTAAGAGAATGGTTTCAAAGGGAGGTAAGAGTTTGTCAACTTCAAAAACTCTCCAATTCAAGTTGATCAGATCATTGACATGGAAATAAAGCAGAGTGACTGGTGAGTTTGCCAATGTCGTTTTTTAAGCTCATGTTATATTTTGTTACATCAACTTTTGATTGATAAACAGATTAGAGAAAACATCCCAAGCTCTAGAAATCCAGGTCCATTGTGCACCTTTTTTCTGTTGGGTTAATTGGTTTTTCACTGGTCACACGGGTCATAACGTTTGTTCTTGGATTAGGGGACTTGTTTTTTTAATAAAATGATGTTTTATATGTATTATGCGCTGACAGAGTTATATTTGCCATAGTTTAGCATTCTATAATCTATATGGTTAGTCATTTTATATTATTCTTGAGTTATTAATGATGATTCATAATTTGAATGGTACTAACTCTGCATAGATTAAGTTGATTGAAGAAACAAACTTTTACACAATGTCAACTTAAGTTCCAAAAGAATCATGGTTCAAGTTTGGTTGTGTCTCATGATGATAGTTTGATGATAGTAATGGTGGCTAGGCTTTCTAATTGATTTGGGGTTTCCAGACCAGATGTTAGAAAAGAGAGGGTTTATATCCTTTATAAAAAGTTGGAAGCATAGGGTCTGTTTGAGGAGGGTATGTAGAAGACCATTGTTTTTATTTGTCGACATCAACAGACAATGATCTCATAAAACTGGAGCCAAAGTAACCTCAAGTCTACATTCTATAAATGCTGAAAACAAGTAAAAGGAGCAAATGGATTTAGTTATTGATACATTGAGATAGTTGCAACGCACGCCGAAGTGTATATAGGATTACATTTATAGATGTCTGCTTATATGAGTTTAGCGCGCCGCAACGCGCGCGGGCTTACGCTAGTATATATATATATATATATATATATATATATATTTAGAAACTAATAGTTATATTAATAATAATAATGTTTGTTTTAAAAAAAAAAGAGCATAATATAAGAATTTGAGAATTTGCCGTTGACTTATCTCCAAATGAAAAAACAACAACAAACAATTTGTTGTTGTTCGTTTTTTATTTTTTTATTATTTTTTTTGACTCGTACGTTATGGC
This sequence comes from Ambrosia x helenae, assembly GCA_030844895.1. NCBI lineage: Eukaryota > Viridiplantae > Streptophyta > Magnoliopsida > Asterales > Asteraceae > Ambrosia > Ambrosia x helenae. The sequence continues at coordinate 28,575 of JAUTDX010006635.1, read as the reverse complement.
AACTACAACACATTATGATAATAAACTTAACCCCCCTCACCTAATCTCCTGCTAACCACCCTAATAACTCCATTTAATACCCAACCACCTTAATCCAACTATAAATACACCACTCCTACCCATTCTAACACTTGCTCATTTCCTAAATCCTCTCTAACCTCCCAATTCTTCAAAGAAATCTCAAGTGTGGAAGTCCAGTTCTAAGTGAGTTTTCTCATAAACTCCAACTTTATTATTCTTTCTTCACTTCTTTTCTTCTTCTAACCCCTTGGGAAACCTCCAGGACCTTGCTCTTGTTTGCTATGGCAAATGAATACGAGTAGGACACCAAAATGAGGCCTCAAAGGTGGTTCATCTTCTATTGTTTTTATGCACTAGAAGGTTAGTTGAAGTGATACCAACCAAGTTCACCAACAACTTAATGTTGGATGGACTTGTGCTATGGTTAATGGTTGACAAAGGAAAGCCAAGGCTCTTCCAAAACTAAGTCACAATACACTACTTTAACCCTATAGTTATATTATGTAAATACTAAAATATATACTTTCAAAACTCTACTAATCTAATAACTTGGAAGGTTTGTGGATACATCCCTACCTTACCAATACATGACTCTCTTGACCATCCGAATCACCTTTATGGTGGTTTGTGTTTTGGTTAGCCTTAAAGGCACTACTTGACTCTCATGACCATCCGAATCACCTTTATGGTGGTTTGTGTTTTGGTTCGCCTAAAAGGCTTGCTTGACTCTCTTGAATCTAATAATCCAACTCTTGAACCTAAAACGTTTTCCTTTCTAATTCTAGTTATTCGGAGCTAAAATCTTCAATTCTCAAGACTTACCTTTTTGGAACTCTATCAAACGCACCCAAAGGTGAGTTCATACTTGCCCCCTTTTATCTTTATTCTTTGGGGCTCAACATGTATCACTATCAAAACTCAAACGATTTTAAACTCTACAATCTATTATGCTTAGTCTAAAGTCTATCATATTCTAAACTCTATCATGCGCAATCTAAAGTCATTATATGCTTGTACGCTATGCTATGTAGAATTATTTACTCTAACATACAAATGTTCATATAGTTGACAACCCACCTTGCATGTATAGCGCTATAGGATTGGCTATCCGCCCCCTACATGGGTCATGTTAAGCAAAATTCTTCGTGGCTAGTCGCCGTTTGTATGGTTCTCTTGCATATGCCTATAAGCAAAACTTTATTATACCATGTATGTATGTCAAAACTAGTATGCTCACCAATGCTTTATGTGTTGACGGATAATTTTATACGTGTTGCAGGAAAAATTTATTGCAGACATTCAAGAAAACTACTTAGGATTGGATATAGAAACTCACTCTAGTTCAAGTTATCATATTCTTGTTGTTGTATTTTTCGTTGTTTGAACTACTTGTATTTCTATTTTTAGACGATAAACGAAATTCTATCTTTAAACTATATTGTCACAAAATCTAGTGTCATGAAGTCTTTGAACAATCTACCACTAAGTCTCGCTCTGATGTATTCCGCCATCGGTTGGGGTGTGACAGATTGGTATCAGAGCATGACTATAGGGAATTAGGAAAAATTGCCATGTTTGACCTAGACTATAGTTAAGACCATTTGACCATTCCTTTTATCATGCTTTAAAATACTTGTTCTCCCTATCTTGCTTCTACTCCATTCTTTTGGTCTTAAAAATTTACCTCCCTATTTGTGGATTACTCTACACTCGAAGATGCTCGTATAACACAAACGAAGGACTCACCGAAATAGGCGTGAAACCCTCACTTTGGTGATAACTTTCAATCCGCGTAAATTCTTTGTGTTTTTGAAACTACACCAAGATAGGAGTGATATCCTCACCTTGGTGGAAATTTCACAATTCTCGTTCTAGTAAACACTTACCAATTGAAGGTTAGAATTAATTTTCTTACCACGTTGGGAAAAGTGTACGAACCACACTCAAAGAAACGACCTCGCTAAGATAGAAGTGAAATCCGCAACTTAGCGACTAGTCTCAATCCTTGATATTTTTTTTTAAATCTCGCCAAAGTCTCAAATTTACTAATGACAAGAAACATGTAGTAACTGGAAGGGTGAATGCCGTTAACCGCAAGTTCGGGGAGAGTATTCCACCTTTAGTTTAGAACTTTTAGGTTGTTTAATTGAATATGTTGGTCATTGTTATGGAAAGTTGTTCTAATGTCCATATAATGTGGCTCTTAGTTACGGTAATGATCCTCAAAGAAATCTTTTGTAACACAGATAAGAAGACTCTTTGATAATCTAATCCTTCTTGAGTATAATCTTTTACAATCAATCTTATTTATAACGTTCCCATTCGGTTCTAGTTTAATCATGAATACCTTTAGGTAATTCTACCAAATCCAAACGTTATTCTAAATTATGGAATCAAGTTTTGCTAATAAGAGTTTTATTCCATTTAAAAGATTGATTGATGCTAATTATTTAATTAGAGGAGGTAGGATCGGTAAACTTTCAAACATCCATTTTGTATGAGTCAAGTAGGTACATAAATCATCAAAGTTAATGGGCTTTTAGATTCAAATGACCTCCGGAGTTGAACATTGGGTTTATTATAATACAAATTTAGCTTTAGTTAGGTGTTTTCATTTGCAGGTATATAATGAGCAATATTACTTTCTAAGTTCGTAATAGTTGGTGCAGTAAGGTGTACAAGAGGAATAATCAAAATTAAATTTAATGAGTCTCGACCCCGCATCTTGTTCTTCTGGAAAGTCATGATAAAGACTTTTACTGCTCCTACTAACCTCATATATCTTAATGAATTCAGCATGCATAAGGTCTAACATTTGGAAGACTCATAGATATTAATAGAGAAAACAACTTAATGATGTTTATTGTTGTTTCTATTGATGAGGATTACTTTAGTTTTAGTAAGAAACTCTAAGTTCGCCCACACTTAGTCATCCACAAACTTTGTTAGGATTATATTAAATGTTAAGGAGACAAGTTGTGGTAGAGTATTTTCTAGTTCAAGAGGTGTAATTTGAGGATAGATCAAATTGTTGTTCCCCACACCTCTGTAACTTTAACTTTTGCAAGTTATAATTAGGACACTTAATGCTCCCACTAATATTTTAGGTTTCTTAGTACCTCCACGTAATAAATTTTAGCGATGTGTGTGAACGAGAATATTTCATATATTTTATACTTGATTTCGCTTATCGTCCAGATTTCATAAGAAATTTTAAGGACATACTTAGAATGAATCTTATTAAGTATATATGAATTGACTTCTTTAATACTTTGGTCGGTAGGAAACAGAATAGATACAATTAGATATTTATCTAAGCTCCACTAATGTCGATTAGTTATGACTTATGATGGAAACACATTTATTCCTTTCGCCATTTAATGTTTAGGGCGCTTAACACATGCATTAAAGTCACTGAGAATGAGATTCGATAGCTAAGCATCCTTTAGTGACTCGGTCATGATTTCTCATGAAATTTTGGACTTAGTGGATGAATTGCATGGGTCTCATTTTCTTTTGTTAAATTCTCATTTTCATGATAACAAAGTTGTGAAAAGGTTATTGGATCATCTAGCTTTATTTCATAAGGTTTCTATTTAGATAATGACAAAAAATAATATGAGAGTTTAAGTTAATAGTGGCTTTGGTTTGGTTATTAAAACCTTGTAATTGTCAAAAAATTGTAGCTTTTAGTATTGATACTAAAATTATGAGTAATCCCAAGAATATTATAAGGTATCATAAAGCTTCAATACTAAGATCAGTTATTAATGGTTAATAGGCCCTTAATTTTGCCGCTAACTCTCATCTTAAGTATTTGTTCAATTCTGGTAAGGAAACGTATAAAACTAGACTCAACCATCATGTGTTAATTATTATTCATTTGCATTTGTGGAGTTAAATATCCTTAATTAGGCACTACATATCTTAGCCAGCTGTTCTCTTTACTTATGGGTAATTTCATTGCTCGTGCCTATTCTTAATGGCACAGTTTTGTTTAGTAAGACTTCCCTTTGGAGAAACTTATAGCTAAAAGTAGTGCATGTGTTTCGTTTCCACACCTTAGAATTATCCTCTTTATTGTAATTATTCTTCTTATTTTCCCAGAAAGATAATGAGTTCTCGAATTAAGTAATGATATCTTGAAAAATAATGAGTTCTCGAATAAGTGATGGATTCTCGAAAAATAATGAGTTCTCGGATGACATTAGTAGTTTTCGGTTCAGTATTGTTCTCGAAACAAATAATGGGTTCTCGAATCACATAAGGAGTTTTCGGAAAATTAACGGTTCTCGGATAATGTAAGGTTTTCGAATGCTTCTTATGTTCTCGGATTCTTTTACAGTTTCCGGAAATCATTATTGGTTCTTGATATATTTAATTATTCTCGGTTTGTATAATGGTTCTCGAATTAATAACGGTTTCCTGGTAGGACATAATGAGTTCTCGAATGCAATATGGTTTTTGGAAAAAAACGATGCCCATAAACGAGAACTCTCTTAACGTGAACCTATTAGAAATCCTTAAAAAACAAGGACTTATCAACCAAAAAAAATATCCGGAAACATATATGTTAAAATTAATAAATCCGAAAACTTAAATTCGCCAATATCATAAAACCGAAAACCTTATTAGTTTTAAAAATAATACTGATAATAAACTGGTTTGAAATTTTAGGGATTTAGTTATATCTTTTTCCTGTTTTAAATGATGACTATCTCCAAAGATATCAAAAGATTTCGAAATCTTTGACTTAATCATAACTGATTTTGAAAATTCCTTAGAGATAAAGTTATGTCCTAAATTATCAAAAGCATAATTCCAATACAATTTTGAACCAAAATGATAATATTTTTCGGTGTTCTTATGATGTTCTTGATGAACATCAACCGAAATTTCTCATTAACACTAAAACATTAACCATAATCTGGAATCGAAATCTGACAACATGAAGATTTATAACAGATTTCGAAATACATTAACCTGTGATCACAATATCAAAACTAATAGATTATGAACACGGTTTAAAAAAACTTCATTAACCGGAAACTTAAAACATTAGCCGAAAATATTAGAACCGTAAAAACACCATTATCAGGTTTTAAGAAAATTGTTTCCCGATTTTAATTCCAGGTCTTAATAGAAAACAGTCAAAACTGATTGAGCAACATCACTCTAAAAACCACATGTTGATCAGTTCTGATTATATGTAATGAAAAAACATATAATAAACATGTACCTGATAGATTGGTAAGACCTGGTATTGATGTTGTAAGTGTATAGGAAGACGACATCCTTGTCAGTGTGATCGGGTTCCCTTTAGTGTGTATATTAATGATGTCTAATGATCTCAAAACGAGATCTTATGAGAGAGAAGTGGGCGACGACAACATTAGGTTATGGTGTTATGATGTTGAGTCTAACCTAATACCTCTAATAATCTCTCTATTTATACACACAATGGACACCCTAATTAGTTTAAGTAAGGGTAATTTCATCCATCAACCCTATTATAAACTTAGGGATATAAAGGTAATTGACCAATATTGGATAAATGATTATAATATCTATAGATAAATATACTAACATAATGTATATTTATTATAACAATAGAATACATTTGTTAGAAATGTGTAGAGAGTTGGATTGAATTGATCTTCATGATAAATAGCCCAACTAAACAAATATAATAATAGCCCATGCTAAAATTGCCTGATAATTCCATACATGTAGAAACTTCCTTATAAATCCACTTTTGATTGCTTATATTTGCAGTCTCATATGTAAATTTGTAAAGCATCGTTTATGGTGTGTACATATAATGTATATATGTGTGGGCCCTTAGGAGGGGCAAAAGTAAATTGCATTAATTTTAACGTTATTTTACTAATTTCGTAAAATTGACGTTAAAAGACTAGGGGGCACATGTACCAATCAGGCGTGTCCCGATTGCTAAGTGTTATGTGCCTCATGTCTAAGGCTTGATGCAAAACCACTATCAAGCCGGGGTCTTATGAAAGCAGCCTCTCTATTCTCATGGGATAGAGGTAAGGTTGTCTACATCTTACCTTTCTCAGACCCTACCTTAGCTTTGCTATTTATGGAATTAACTGAGTATGATGAAGATATGTAAATTTGTAATATGTAGAATATCAATCCTTTTACTTGTATAATCTATCTGTTTATTCAATTATTATTCTTCCTTTTACTTGTAGCTCTAGGTTTCCTATATATCCTATATGTACATGTGTATATTATTTTGTTAATGTATCGGTTAAAAATCTTTTCCATCTCTGATTACAAAGGCCGACTGGCAAGCACAAATTGTGTTTTGCACTTTTACCTGGTTCCATTGGTTTGCAGTGACGGGTCTTTGGTCAAAAAAATTAAAAAAAAAAAAAATTGGATATGCATTTCATTCAATATTCCAACATGTCATGCTTAAATTGATTGTGTGCAGTTTAGAATGTTAGAGGTGACATTTTCTACCCATTTGCTTATGAACGGGTAAAGAAAAAAAAAACTTTCTAAAATTAACTCTTACAAATGGATCATTAGCCTCCCGCAGTTTACTTTCGATGTATAAAATCTATGGGATCACTTTGCATAAGATAAGATTATTATTGAAACAATAGAAATTTTTATAATCATATTGACACGCTAATTATTCATAATAAATTTAAATCTTGGACAAAAGTATATTCGGGTCAACTCACCTGCTCGGCCCCTACCAAGATTTACCTTTTTGATACGTTAGGCCATGATCCAACCTATCTATTTTGCCACCTCTGGTATTAATTATTATTCCGGCTTAACATTCTTTAGTTTTTGTTTTCTTCAGGTCCCTAATTCTTCAACACCTTCAATGAACAATATAACCTTCTGCTGGAAGGATTCATGGAAGATAAATGCATAATAATCAATTCTTCATGTTTCAGTTATTCTCATCATTTGATTGCACATTTGAGCAGTTGAGAACGGTCCCAAAATAACTTTCTACATATTTATCAACATATGTAGCAAATCTATATGCAGAAGGACACAAAAATGTTCTAATGATGCTGTTAAGAATCAGAAAGATGCTTTTAAAGCAATATTAGAACTAAACACCACCAAATTCTCAGAGGTTAGTTCATCATTGTGATAACCATTGTTGCCAAATTAGAGGAGTTCAAATGTGGAAGATATATCCAAATCCCAACTCGTGTGCTCGGCCACCTTGATTAAATAAAAATCTTTATAATTCGGTTAATTTAATGGGTGAAAATGGAAATTAAATGACAGATGGAGGCAAAGAGTTGTTATTGACAGCAGATGATATTTTATATATCCTTGAGGTTTCCCTCATGATGAAGATAATGGAACTGCAGAATTCTCCTTGTATCTTACTCATGCTATTGAGATTGAGCCTCCATTTGAGTAAGTTTTTGTTTGTCTTTACCACATACTTATACAGTGCATAAATATATAAATATGGAAAAACATAAAATAAGATTTATGAAAACATAGAATGTTAGCATTTAAATGATTTGGACATGCAGGACAAACACCATACTAATATTACCTCTTAATGACTTTTAGGAACAGTGCAAAAAAGGAGAAGTTAATTGTCACACCCCAACCCGGCTAGGGCTGACGTGTCACTCTTACAGATATCAAATCCAAAAACCAATCCATAATATTAAAATGAAAAGATCCTAATACCATTTATTACATTGTAGCACTAAATTAATGAATCATGATTTCCAACTTCTTTTAACGCTCGCCACTAAATCCCCGAACTTCCCAGATTTCCTGCGAAAAATAAGACAACACAACAAAAGAAAATATGCTGAGCCAAAAATTGCCCAGTAACGGAGAAATCAACAGTACAAGTAACTTCAACGCAACGGAAAAGCAAGACATAATAGAAGCGAGACCGAAGTGAACATACGAAAGGGAATACGAAAATCAAACGAACACTATTTCAAACTCGAAACCAAACTTTTATATCGAAACAACGAACGAACATAATTCGACGCAAAACCTGATACTTAACCGGAACAATAATCAGACACATACCAAAGCATATAGGAACAATATCAAATCGAAACTTATCAGAACAGATACATACATCAAACTACGTGACTATTCATAACAATAAATTAAGTCACGTCAAACGGAGGCACCCACGAGCCTAAACAAACTTACAAACTGGTACATAGCTAGCTAGTCCATGCACCTATGAGATGGTGAGCGTGGGGTACACCCATTATTCCAATCTCCACAAAACAGAAACATATCTCAGAAGTCAGAATCAGATCTAGGATATATCCATACGCCTCTAAGGGACCATGTTAGAGACGCCGTGATTTTGATTACACACTGTCACGGAAAGTGTTCATGTCGCTGACGCCCCAACGACAAGTCAAAACAAACTGCTCGGGTGACAGAGTACAAATGCTAAGGCATGTAAATAATTACAAGCAAACTAAAAATGACTCTAACTGAAACATGCGGCCATGAGTACAAGTCAGAGGCATGGCATGCTATGACACACTAACAAACAAACTGACAAATACATACCGATCCAAATAACGAACCAAATACGAACCAATGGTACGACTAACAAACCCGTACACATGGAAGGAAACGAAAGTTATACTATGATTAAAAGAAATCAGAATCCGTACCTTAGTTAAGCAAGTAAAAGTAGATCATCTTCATTTAGTTCAGTTTTATAATAGATTAACCTTGCTAGGGGTTCGTTTGTTAAAATTTTCCCGGCGACCAACATCCAAATCTTAATGATACACCCACAACTTAAAAACAATTATTATAAAGTTTGTAGATAAACGCCATTTATCTACTAGAGTAAATTCTCTTTTTGTTTTATAAAATTCGATGTACGTTAATACCTTACATGCCACTAAACTAGTGATAGTTATACATTTAGCAATTTGTATAAACATTAGGATTACAACATTTTCTAGGTTATATCTATTGCATTTCAAAAATATGTACGTATTAAGAAATTCTATTTGTTGATAAAAGGAGTAGGAAACTTTGTTATCAAATCTGTAAAATGTTATTATAACCATTTAGATAGATATAAACTTGGATGTCAATTTCCTACATGTTAAAGATATTCATGCGTGCATGTGATTTCCATCAAACATTTACCCAGCAGAGCACAAACCTCCCAAATAAAAATCAAGTTTCAGACCGCATGATTTTAGCCAAAGAAGAAAACAACTAGATCTACAAGCCAGTACCCCAAATTTGCAAAACTTAAAAGCGAATTTGTCATTATAGTTCCTAGTCGCCGGAAATAAATGGGTGAATAACTTTAATCAAACGACAGAGGGCCAAATCAATACCTTCATCGACGAGCGGAATAGTTTTGCGGAGACAATTAGATTAGACAACAATAGAAACGCTCGGTGGCGGCGGCCATGAACTCGCGTGTGGAGGCAATACGCTTGTGCGACGATGATGCGGTGATTCACGGTGCTTGATAGCAGCAGGATCGGAACCAAATCGAAAACTTCAAACGCCACGCCGCTAACCTAAAGGTGGTGCAGCCCGTGTGCAGCGGTGGTGATCTGAACCGCGGTGGCGATGGATTACGACGGTTGCATTGATCAAGAGATAAACCAGAAACCGATGTGTGTGGAGTTCGAATGTGGTGTTCAAGGCTTAAAACGAAATTGAATCTAGGCTAAAACGAGTAATTCCGCAATCAACGCCGGGATTAATTGAATGAGTTTAAATTTTGAATATGAGATTTAGCGATAGATAGGATTTTATATATTTTAATTTTCTATAGTAGTAACTTTCACCACCATTTGATTTAAACCATTTTTTTCGTACAAGTAAAAATATGTTTTTCACTTAACCATAATTTCATTTAAATATGAACTTTCATATAAAAATTTTATTTATTATTAAATTCCTAATATCACATTAATAGTAAGCAATAAATACGGAAAGTTAATCTTCAAGGGTTGGCGGAGTGGTAAGCTCTTGAGTCCCTCAAGTAAAGGTCTCACATCCGAATCCAACTTCCTCCGGTTTTCTGCCTTTAACCTTCTTGAACGCCACTCTGCGCAGCTCAAGTTACATTTGACCTGATCCCACTAGTTAGCAAGGTGTTTGTGGGGTCCCGTGAGTTCTTGGTTAACAGGTTCTCATTATGGTTAAAAAAAAAAAAACAACAAATAAGAAAAGTTGACGTGAAACAGTCATAGGTTTTGTTAAATAGTATCAAATTAATTTTCACTTCCTTACATTATATTGACCAAGACTTTTAAAAAGTATGTTAATTTACTCTTTAAATTTTGCACCTTCTCACAGGAACATATTTGGCAAATTAAAGAAGGTAATGATACTTTATGTCACGTAGTTGAATAATTTCGTTTTCCTTTATATGATTGATTGATAGCTTATGATGAAGAAATTTGAATAAAAAGATTATGTCAAGTAGGTACCAGACAGAAAAAAGGGATGATAAAATAACATTAAGTGCTTAACTTCTTATTATCTTATACAATATTGCTTTCCTCTGGGATACATGGTGACAAGTACTGATAACATGCATGTTCAAAATGTCAGTTATCTTGATAATGTTGAATGATTTTGGTCATGTGTTTCAAGTATCTATCTATCTATCGATTTAAGTATTATAGTATTGTAATATGAATATCTGATATCAGTAGTACTCCGCTATGTGGCTACATATATCCACTTGTTTTATATGGTCAAATTAGCATCTTGAAAACAAACATGAGAATTGTCCACCCCAAATAATGTCTGATTGTTTAGTTGGCAAATTAATTTGTTATGATTGACCGGTGTTTTCGTCTATTCTTGCATGATTTCTCTAGGAGTTCTTTTTAAAAAAAATTTGGATAAATTTTGGTCTGGGAATATGCATTTATTAGGTAGTTAAAACATGTTAGATTATTGTAATTGTCGTCGTCGTCGTCGTCGTCATCATCATCATACTCAGTTAATCCCGCCTATAGCAAAGATAAGGTAGGGTTTGAGGAGGGTAAGATGTAGACAGCCTTACCTCTACCCCTAAGAATAGAGAGGCTGCTTTCAGTGAGACCCCCGGCTCGATGTGGTTTGGTATCAAGCCTTGGACATAAGGCACAGAACACTTAGCAATCGGGACAAACCCGATCAGTGCATGTACCCTTTGTCTTTTGGCTATCAACGCCACCACATGATGCATGATTAACCGTCCATCGTTTTTAACGTTATTTTCACGAACTTCGTAAAATAACGTTAAAACTAGTGCAACTTTACTTTTGTCCTTCGAGTGCCACACATATATACGTTATATGCGCACACCGTAAGCGGGTCGTAAATTGTAATTGTAAACTGTTGAACCGCCCAAACTGAAGCCAATTGGCCCGTTGGCCGGTTTGAGATATATGTGGGTCGGTTCGTTGTCCATTTTTGAAATATGCAAGTACTAGGTTAGAGCCCCGGGTGTACACCCGGTACATCTCCGAGTCAAATGAGAAACTTATTTTATAAAGATTGTAGTATGCAAGTTTTAATTACGTATTACAAATTTCTCTGAATTTGGGTTACTTAGAAAATATATCATAAAAAAGTTTAATGTTACCCAATAAATGATATATGAAATATGCATTGTTTAATTTGACGTCATTAAAAAACAAATATTGAAATGAAGATGCAGTCATATTTATTTAAACCGCATGCAAAATGAGATTGAAATTCTAAGTACATAAATATAGTTTAACAAAAAATACAAAAAAAAAATGAAACTAAACTGTTTAAGAAAAATATAATTAAATACTTATTCACAAACTTCAAAATATCTATAGAATTTGAATTATTGACAAAAGAAAGCACAACAATCCTCACAGCCTGGTTAGGTTTGTTCAATTTCTTAAAAATAAGGTATTTTCCTAGATTCACAACCTTTCAATCTGAAACAAAGCAATAAAACAACTAAAACAAACATGTTGCCTTAATTGATTGGTTTACTAACATTATTTGAGCAATACATTAGTGTACAAAATCAAATTAACTATTACATGTTTTGCTCTATTTCCGAATACGAACATCATGGCATAATCATGTTGCTCTCGCGCATTCATCCTGCCATTAAGACCAAGTACAACGGTAAATCTATGCATGTTGGAGACCCGTGTTAACACACGGTACATCACCAAGTCAAATAACAAAATTCTATAGACTGTAGTATACAATTTTTATTTATTGAAAGTTATGTAATATAATTCGTATGGATTTTGGTTGAATGCAAAATATCATAAAATAATCTTTGATTTACCACCTAGAAGAAGGATAACAGATTCTTTTTACATAACCCATATCGACCCATAACTAAAGGGGATGAAACTGCAATCTCGAGTCATGTTGAATTTTACATAATTTATAAAGTTTATTTGTATGCATTTAAATATGTAGATAGAACGAAAATCATTACTCATATAGCATACCAAACTGAAGATCACAACAAATCAAACATAGCCTATATTGATACAAATAGACAGATACATGGCTGGGCAGCACGATATACAAGTATGCATACATACAAACCCATAGAAATATGATGATTCGGAAGAATAATCTAAGTACCTTATGGAGTAACCTTGCATCGATTTCAAGCATCATTATATTTGCTCCTGATAGGGTAACATTGTTCCCAAACACATCCTTCCACATGCCAATTTGTTGTAACAGGTCGTATATTCCCATCCTTTCTGACGTTGCAAATTGAGTTGAAGTTGGTGGCATAATTCCTTGCCAAAAACCTAGTTAAAACAAAACACTAATCAGGTTCATAATCACCTTAAGTAAAACTATGCAAATGAGTCCATCAGTTGACTTTTTAAGTGAAAAATGAGTTGACTTTTGACTTCAAAGTCAACACAAATTATTTTGCATGTCTATTGAACACAGAGTAAATCTACATAAATATGCATACACACAAAGTCGTAATTACATCTCTCTGTCATATAAACCAAAATTCTACCAAACTTTTCAACACTACTATGTCAGTTAACAACATAAATTACAATCAATTTGAAGAAAAAACGACAACATTACGGCTGGACAGTGACAATACATGTGATACATTAGCAATGGATACATATATATATATTTAACATACCTTTTTTAAAAAATCAAGTTAACAACAAAAAGGTTAATAAATCAACCTGTTTAGATAATAGAGACAAAGCTGAAAATTCAGATCCTATTTTGATTGGGAAAAAGTGTGTCTTTTGATCAGCGCAAGCTTATATAGCAATAAATAGAGTCTACAAACATTAAACAATCAAGTTCTGTTAAGCACATTAACTTTATATAAAAAAAAATATATGGTAAAGCTCAAAGAAAATAAAGTTAACAAACCTTCAATGCTTTATCCTTAAGCGTAGCGAGTACATCTTTAGAGGCTTTGAGTGACTTACCGTGTAAATTCAAAAGAAACAAAATTCAAGATAAATTAAGAAACAAAATTCACGATAAATTAAGAAACAAACCGGAAAGAAAAACTTACCGTGTTTGTTGCACCGGGGAGAAAAGCAAAAGCCCTCCTTATCTAGGCCTTAGAGTGACTGTAGTCAAGATTTTGGTATAGAATTTGCCATCAACTTCTGTTCAATATGCAAAATAGTAGACATGTAAGTGGAAAGAAGTTCCCCTATTTCGTTAAACTGATCTAACATGGTTAAAACTGGAATAAAACTTAATTAAAAGCCTCTATATCTAAACACCCAAAACTTCACATAAAGCACTTGAACTCGCTATTTATCTCCTGTAACTAAGTTGACCGATTCATACTCACTTCTCAATGGTCATGCAACTCATCCAAATTCGTCTTTAAGTATTACATAGCAACCGAAAAAAATCCTTAACACGTAATACTTATCTATTAACAAATTCTATAACATCCGAAAAAAATCATCTGTAAAAGGAGAAAAGCAAAAGGATATTAAAAATTATTAAGTTCAAACCTGCCAACTACATCAATTGTGTTGGCAAGTCAAAATATGTGATTTTTAAAGATCAAACTTTCAAAACAGAAGGAAGAACAATTTATGAGTTAGGAAATAACAAAACCTTACAAACTTAAAACTATATATAGTACAATGATCATAAAAAGTCACTTCCCAGTATCATCACAAAATATCAGAAAACTAAATAAAAAAAAGCAGTTTAAAACAAAATTTACATTAAAATTGTTTGCACATTCCAAGTCAATCATGATTCATAGTTTCAAAAATATATAGAAATAATATACAATTAAAGAAGGTATAATTGATGATATAGATAACTAAACCAAAGCAAATACCATACCTATACAGGGGCTGACCGTTGCAAAGGCTCCAAGCATTGAATCAACAGTTACATGTGCATGCCTTGACTGCAAAACCAATACAAATGAAAACTCTTAAATCCACTCAAGTGTACAAATAGATAAAAGTTTATATTTTGCACACGGTACTACTGTATTAGATGATCCAAGAACGGAGACCTAAATGGCAAAAGCACAACTAATACAATCAAATTCAATGGTGGCATGTACATATAATTTGATAAAGTTTCTCCCTATAAAGGTGACCCGTGAGAACACAATCAGCAAACACCTCTATATCTAACTAAATTGTTTCGTCTTGAGACCAGACCCGACGCAAGCTCAAACCTTAACTGACACAGCAACCGTTAACAATATTAAGCGTATACATGATAACTTGCAATTACCAGCATAATCATCTTGACTTACCAAATTATCTTAATAACGTTATAAAACAATGACTTTAAAAGTAATTAATTAGTAACCTCTAAGCAAACAAACACAAATGTCAATATGGTGTAAATGGCTTAAGTGTATCTGTGTACTGGTTACCTGAGTACTTTGCGGATTAAGCGCAACAACAATCTGGAATTTAATTGAGATCATGCCATGGTGTTAATGACTACAGTGTATCTATTTACTAAGCCTAAGGCATACAACCTATTTGCCAAGTTGTTTGATTGAATAGCAATGACTCATTGTTTTCAGTCATATTATTCTAACAACTTTCAATCCTGGGTCACCGGTATATATCTTGTCTGGCCATTCTTATTTCATGGCCTTTAGGATTACAAATGTTTTGTTTACACGTCTGACCATACTCATCATAATTAACCAACTTCACAATTCATGCCGGATTTTTAATGCTTTTATGGCAATATAACGGAATCATGAACCATTCTCATATCATAGGCTAGTAGGAATACTATAGCTAGTCATTACACCTAAATCAAATCATGCAAGCATATTTTTTTATTCTTACACAAAAGATGAGGTGCTTCTCACTGGAACATAATCACTGTTTTTTTCATATTATTATATACATATAGATATACCAACAGCACATATGCATTAATTGTCATAGAGAAGCACCTCGTCTTTTTTTTTAAAACTTAAACAAATCAATCACCACAAATATATAGATCAAGAAAAAATAAACCAAACCGAGGAAAGGAATTTAGGTCCAGAGGCAGGAGGAACTGAGGAAGCAAACCTGTTTATCACGAATTGAGTTCTCGCAAATGTGGTTGTGGCGACCAAATTCTATCTACAACAATATAGCAGAAGCATCATACAACCTCTTTTTTTTATAAACAAATGGAGTAATTTTATCATTTAAAAGATGGAGAATCTTTTAATCTGGACATAGATCAAAGCAATGTCTACCATATTAATATATTACTCTAAACCCGTTCAAAAAAATATATATTACTCTAAACCATCCATCTTGATATTGTTTACAACCAACAAAATAATTCCCTAAGTGCATCTCAAGTTGATCTGCTATGTTTCATAGACACAGAAGAAACCATGTGCTTCAAAAAGTAAACTTTACATAAAGAACCAACGTAATTAACATAAGTTACCTGTTTAGCATGGGGACAAAGGATGTTCAGGAGTCATACCATTGGGATCATATTATTAATATGTGCGCACACATTCATTATATAATTCAAGTCACAGTATCGTAAATTCTGTAAATTGGTACTATAACAAATGGGTCAAAAGACCCGAAAGCGATTTGAATTGGTCTGTATAACCAAAAGGTGAAATAAGATAAAGCGAAAAAAATGTTTGACTCACTTTGATGGGCCATAGATCAGCAACAAACCCTTTGTTTTGCACAAGAAAAAAATGCTACTTCAAAGACCACTTTAAGAGAAAACAGAACTGGAAAACGTTCTAAATATCAACACACCTCAAAAATTAAGTTCGGAGGTCTGAACTTGTTAGTAGTTAGTAGTTGCATCTTGTCACAGCATCTTCTAGACTTTCAATCATCGACTGCATTATACATTTCTGAATTTGGTGGAGCTGCATCATATCCGATTTTGCCATGAGTCGTTGCGGACATATTTGTAGTGTTGACCTACTCATATGGTAAACAAAGTGAGATTAATTCAGGAAGCATTTGTCTCCAAAACCAAAAATATGTAAATTGAGAACAAATGAACTAACAGACTTTGTTGTGCAGATTTTTGTATGTGTTGCAAGATCCCAGATATTAACTCTATTCCCCTCCTGAAGTGCAGCAAACTTGTCACATTATATATAGTAATTAAAAGCCACTATATGACCTTATGTTATGAGTTTTAAAACATAAAAAATTAATAAAAGCACTAAAAAATCTCACCCTCCAAATAATGCTAACAACTGTTAAAAAAACGAATAAATAACTCAAAAATATAAGTAAAAGATATAAACAACATAATTTGATTAAAAAACCTAAGCAATCTCAATTCTCAAAATATGATAATCAAACCCACGGCCCAAATTAAGAAAGAAATAAACAACCTCCATTCCATAACCCATTAAACAAACATTAGCGGCCCACTATTGTCAAACCTATGGACCCATCTTATAATAAAGCCATGCCTAAAAATTGAGGGACCATATGCAAGCCGAAGATTTAATGAGAATCAACAACATTCCATTTATCCTTGCCAACTCAACATTATAACTTGAATATTGAGAAAGGAAACAACTTTCAAAAGCTGTTTCCACAATTCGCTTCTTTCCATATAAAAACTGAACAGTCCTTAAATCAGGCAAAAATGTGCAATTCGGCCTGGTTACTAAAATCAGTAACCTTGACCCATTTACTAAAGCTGTAATTTGGACCCGTTCAATTTAAATGTTGAGTTTGACCCGTTTATTAGAAATGGTAACTTTGACTCACTTAATAAAAATAATAACATTGATCTTTGTTTTGTTTACTAAATATGCTATTCCGACCTGCTTACTAAAGTGGTAATCCTGACCCGTTTACAAAATAGGAAATTTTACCCATTTAATAAAATTGGTAGATATGTGGGAGCCTTGTCTACTATATATGCAGTGTTTCTTTGCCAGCAAAGTGGTGCTTACATTACTAAAAAAACCCAACCTCTTAGCAAGAAGAGAAAAACAGATACAACACCTATTAAAGAGATTTTTTTTTTTTTTGAAAATCAACTTTGATTAAAAAAGAAGCTAGCAAACTATCTCCAAGGTGGAGATATCGCTAACCCTAAAACAAACATTACACAAATTCGAAGTTACACCAATTCTCCTAATCAACTATACCGGAACTAAATCTATTTTATACCACAAATACCCTATCGCTTTTATTTCTAAAACAACTTCGATCACCTTTTTGTTATTATTTGAGAAGTGCTTCTCATTTCTTGTCTTCCATATACACCAAGATGTAGACACTTGCCTCATTATGCTTGACAAAATCTATGATTTACAACAAGAACAACATCGATTCAATGACATACATGATACATTTAGAAGCTATATCAGCAAACATGGTGAATTGACAATTGGTACAACTACACAAACATGCATATTGTATCATTGCAGCAACAAAAACTTGGAAAAGGAAATTAATCTATGCAGATATGCGAAGAAATAACAATTTCATCGTCTAAAATGAGAGTGAGTAAAAAGCAGCCATGAATTTGCCTTGTACAATTCAAGCAAATCTAATCTCAATAGTTTTATATAATTTGATTTAGGGTTTTTGAATACCTAAATCCGAAAGATTAGATTAGAAGAATGATGATATACATGCGGCGAAATAGAGAAGATAGTACCGGTTGTTGATTAGAGAGGATATTATATGGAGCTTCTGACGGTGATTATAGAATATAAACTATATGATAAACAAATAAACTATATTGAAAATTTTCTACACCGAATTACCATTTACATCAAGAATCTTGATAGTCAAGGTTAAGGCACTTGACCAAATAATTAATGTATATGATATTATTAATATCCTAAAAACTGAATAACCCTACAAGATGAATATTGAAATCATACTTGAACTTCTTCGCCTACGTTATCCTCCCAGTTAACGGCACGCATACAACAGCAAGAGTGTGAGAGTTCATGCTTCTTAAAAAGCTTCCCATTCTGCTTAATAATAAACACAAGTTTTAGTGACAGGATTCATTGCATATTACGAGAAAATCAATCATATGAAGAGTTTATTTAAATACAAAAACAACTCACTTCAACATAATGCATTGAAATTGTCCCATCTTAAAGCCCAATAGCTATTGCTTTACCAACATAGAGATGTTATGCACCTTCCTGTAAAATCAATATAGAAAAAAAGTCAACAAACAAACGAAAATGCATACAGAAACATATATATAAACAGGTTTCCATATTAATGCTTAATGAACGGTAGATTAAAAAGAAGCCACCAAAACCTACAACAATATATCATTATTATAATCTATAAACACATAAGCCTGTATGATTGTTCATCATGCAGTTTAGTGAGAGTCAAATAATGTAGATACAACTGGTTCTTTTTGCTGTATGTGACATGTTGGGCTACATTCCAGAACATATATATTATAACAACACAATTGAAAAGTAAAAGTTAATAAAAGTCCATGAATACAGAACATATATATTATAACAACACAGAACAGAGTTAAAGCACATTTAGACCAACAAAACGAAAGTAAAAAATTAATAGAAGTCCATGAATACAGAACATATATATTATAAGTTTATAACAAACACAAACTACACTTTCTTTTTAATCGAAGTCCATGAATACAGAACATATATATTATAACAATGCAATTAGAGCAAAATGGAGAAACCTCGTACACGGAGTTTCTTTTTATGATTCTCAAGATGACTAAAAGAAAGGTACCTGGACCGGCTACATGAAGATGAAGAAAAAACCCTAAGCCCACAGTACTCGCAAACCCCAGGAACGGATAGATGATTCTTGTTATTACTATGCGATTGGAAGAAAAAAATAGGTCATTAAGAGATAATACCTGGGACAATATTCGTGATTCCATCCAGAAAACCAGCCTAAAAATATCAAACCTGAGTTAGCTCTTTAACATGTTCATCGTACTACAAAAATGGTCAAAACCAAAGCACGTATTTTCATAGCTCAAAACATAGTTGTACATAGAGGTAGCAAGATATGCAAGTTGGCTGGTTTGGGTAATGGGTCAATTGGGTTCGTGTTGGAACAGACAGAAATGACCAGTGAATTGACCCACACACTTTCTGTCTTGTTTTCATAAATAATCATGTTAATTATGATTACAAAAACATTTTTTAATACAATAGCAATCCAAATATTTGGAATGTTGTGTGGGTTAAAAATACGCTTCTTGTTTAAATATGTGTTTGACTATAGCATTCTTGTTTAACATGATTGAAATCAGACACAACCCAAACCAACCCAATCAAACCGACCCATTCAGTACAGGTCACGTTGACCTAACAAACATTTTTTGTCCATTTTTACCATTTTGTATGAATGAATAGCGCGATAATTATGATTAAAAAAAACAATATTATTATAATAATTATCTGAATCTTTTTTTTACTAGTTTGACCCATTTCCCTTTCAGCAAAAAAAAAATATAAGTAAAAAATATTTGACCCGTTAGAGATAAAACACAACCAAAATCAACCCAACCATAAGTAGACGGAATGAAGTTCAAATCTCTAGATGTACAACACAAAAAGGCAAGTATTACTACATGAACATTGCATGATTGGGTGAAAACTTGTGTAGTGATTGATTAGTGTAGTTCAAGAAGAAATGACATACAGGAATTCAGACATCAAGTTTCTCAAAGCCATCTCGCCCAATAATTTTGACTCTCAACTTGCGAGACCAGATCCCGGAGAAAGGATTTTGTTTGTCACCTCCACCATACTTGTTGTATGTATCTGGATTTAACAGTTCAACAATAGGTTCAGTTGAGCTTTGACCTGTTTGTTCTGTATCATCTTGGCCCTTTCTTTGGATGATGAACGGGTTGCTGCTACCTGATAAATACACATACCATGGTAATGGTAGAAAAGAGTATGAATGAAAGAACCGATTTATGTATATAAAAAAACAATATTTGTTAAACAAAAAAAAACAAAGAAAGAAAGAAAGAAACATGTTGCTCATAGACCTGTTTGCCACACATGTTGACTGCTCTTGGTAGCATAGCGCTTTTCTTCTTCATAATATGCGTGTCTGGCAAGCCTAACCGAGCAGCAGAAATTCCAAAGCCTTTTTAAAGAAATAAAAATACAATTAATGGACTCCACATGGACACTCAAAATACCAGTTATTAAGAGAACTTTTATGAGGCTAGAAACAAATGTATCAATTTCAAAATACATGAAGATAAAGAAACCAACCTCTATAATTCTAGCCTCTTCTAAGATTGAGTCTTCATGCTCTTTAGCTGCCAATTTCAATGGTTAACAGTCAATGTAGGTCTTAGATATCAATTTAATTTCATTAGCATATCAATTATACAAATTTGCATATAAACTGTACATTAAAGAATAAATATGTATTACATTTTTATTTTTTAGATGTTGGAAGATAACCCTCAAATCACAAGTGGGGTTCAGCTTTCAGTTGTGCAAGGATACATGGCGAAAATTTTCAGGTAAGAGCTCAAACAGTCAATGCTAAATAGGCACACATAATGTAAAACTTTAATTCTTGATTGGGTAATTCTCAGGTCATATGGAACATGGGTTGCTAGAAATCCAATTGTTGTCTTGAGTTCATCAATGGCTGTTGTTCTTTTTCTTGCCATTGGAAAGGGGCAACGCCCAAAGGCAAGGGCGGCAGTGGTGGTGTGTGGGTAGCGTGGAGGGGCTTGCCCTCCCCTCTCCACGCCATGACACCATGCAGTTTAACAATGAACACAAAACGGTTCTTCGTACATCATGACTATGGAGGTAAACACCAAACTGATTTTGAATTCGGTTTTAAATCATGTCATTTTTGAACAGTTGCGACCCAAATACTCTAATTCAAAACTATATATATATAATTTTTTTAACCTTTTATCATAAAAAGTACATACTTTTATCTATTTTTTCGGTTTATTCTAATCAACACGAATCCTACTGAAATTCAAATGGGTTTTCAAAATCTAATTCAAATTCAATTCGTGTACGAACTCACGTTCAAAAACTCAGAATTCATATATTACGATTTGTTGATCAAAATTATCATCAGAATCCAAGGCCAAAAAATGAAACCTGGCTGATTATGTGCAGCAAAAACTGATTATGTGCAGCAAAAAAAAAACAGATCCGAAATGGTTGTTATTCCACCATATGCGATTGTCGAAATCCCACCCATACTACAGCGTTTTGTGCAGCAGAAAGCACTGATTATGAGCAGCAAAACAGGTCCAAAGTTGTTAATCCACCTGTGCGATGGCCAAGAGCCCACACATTCTGCACTGTTTTTTGCAGCAGAAAAAGGGCCGAGATGTTGTTGATCCGCCATATTAATTTGCCAATCTGAAACTTGCATAGGAGTAGAGCTTTCTGAACAATACTTGCTGATGTACTTCGGCATCCATTCCAATGCAAAAATTCAGCACATACCATCAAACCAAACTTCATTTCCAGTCCAAAAATCTCTGCAATGAAGCCAATACCCCAAGAAGAATCCAAAGAAAAAAAGACACACACCACGAAACAACCTAATGGTGGATTAATACATTTTTTGACTTGAAGTACAACCTAATGGATTAATACCGATAAAGGAAAAACATTTTATTGATTATTTGGCGATGACATGAAAATTTATACTTAAAAGTTTCACAAGAAACTATGGCATTGTACCTTTGTGCATTATAAAACGTCGAAAGCAAGCCAGAAAGCGTTGGTAGTCATGCGACATCATGAACACTTTGTCAACTCCACATATTAGTGTGGGCGCTACAATTTGGAACTATAAATGTGTAAGAAAGAGAAACCATGAGCTTGTAGAAATATCGACTTTAGCCAGCTTATGCCAAAAAAGCCAATGACAAAGCCAAGAAGGTTAAACATCTGCCAGAAGGGAAAGTCTTCCGTAGATATTAATTTAGGTGGGAAGTTTAAAAACTAATCTATGAATATATGTACACATTATTGAGGTTAAGCAAACAACTTTCAAACATTTAAGCCGATATGAACCTTGTTACAATTAGTCTAATTAGATGCTTAACTTAGTGTTTCAAAGTGGGAAAGATGTTTTGAGTGTGAATTTGGCCAAAGGGCAGCGACACTTTATTTGTGAGTGCACAAGGTCATTGAGCACCATATACATAAGCATACTAAGCAGACATAGAGCTAGCTGGCTTAGCATTACAAGAAAACAAAGTGAAGACAAACTTAGCTGAACTGACCCCATAATTGTAGCGAATATAAATGTAACAGGCGAAAAAGAGAAAAAGGCAGCTGCAGCAGTACTCACCATATAATAAAAATTTAGGCAAGTTAAATGAAGAGGTGATGAGCAAACCTCCCATATATATTGGGCTTTTAAGGACAATTCTTGAGAAAAAGGCAGCTGCAGCAAGTTAAAAGATGCTTCTTGTATTTCGACCCGTTACAAAATGCTAAATGTTGCATACATTCGACCTGTTTCATTGAACTTGACATGTGTTTGTTTATATTAGTTCACATTATTCCATTCATCATCAGATTTCTTAAAAGAGTCGTTGGATTCAAAACGTGTAACATTAACTTAATTATCCAAATTTTATATTTTATTATTATAATCAGTTTCAAGACACTAATCCTAAGACAAACTTAGCACCAAGGTTGAAAATATAAAAACTTTGCCTATGTTGCAACTTAAGAATTGTCATATGAATGTATCATGGAGATTAATACATATAAATATAAGTTAAGGTTCAGTGTTAACTACCTTTCAATCGAACCACCAGGTGCAACAACTTTAACCTTCTTCTCCATCAAATTGCCACCACCATCCTCATTCTTAACACAAAATCATATAGTAACCTAAAACATAAAAGATAGAAGCATGGATCAAATACGCAAACATACTTCTATTCGGACAACATAAATGTTTAAAGGGGAAAAAATTCAGATTCAAAGGGAACATTTGATGGACAAATCAATAGAATAACCAAAATTGAATTAACAATAAGGAATACATGTATAATCGAGAGTAGTAACCTAGGGTTTAATTTTACCTTAGATGTGTATGTGAAAACCATCGCCACCATTGTCAGCCTCGCCTCTGTCTACAACAAATCAATAGGAAAGATAGAAGAAACAGATCTGGAGATTTTGATACAACACTGAGTTATATTTCTCACAATCTAGAAAACAGATCTAGAAAATTAAACGATTAAGCGATTTATAACAGATTCAGTTGGATATAGATCAAAATCAAACCCTCAGGAAATTATTAAAGAATCCCAAGTCATTGTAACTTATCACAATTTCAAAAGCTGATTTGTACTCTAAAAATATTAAACATCTAATTCCAGTATCGATTTTACTGTACAAAGGATAAACAAAAAATTGTTCAATTATAACTCAGTGAATCGAATAGAGAGAGTGAACAAACCTTCAACAGGAAAAAATGGAGATCGACAGGAGAATGGAAGCGGTTGAGAAGACAATCGATTAGGTTTTTTCGTTGGCTGGTGAAACCCTATATTATACGTAGATTGAAAGTGAAGACAAACCATTAGGGTTTAGAGGGAAACAGGTTGAAGAAAAAGAAAAGTAGGCTGGAAGAATTTTTTAGGAAGAATAGAATGGACTAAAAAAACGTTTTTTTATAGGAAAATGGTTGGAGCTCCATATTGAAAATGGATAGCTCAAACACTCTCTAAGGCCTCCATTCAACCCAATCTCACCTCAATTATTATATAGATAGATGTTTTTGTATTTTACTCATGAACAATCTCTTTTTAATATTTTTAATACTGACTCAATTTAAAAAAAAAACATAAATAAACTGGTTTAAACAACCAAACTACAATACATGGTCTAGCCTACCAACCCAACCCGACCAATTTGTCGTTTTTCAAGACCAAAATTTTGTCAAATAGCCCGAATTAGACCATGAACACCCTTAGTAAGACAATAGGGTGCTTTATGTTCAATTTGATTTTCTAAAATGATCATAAAAAAGGGAATATTTCATAGAATGGTAATCAAGTTTTTATGAGTGTTCTAATTAGGTCATTCATAATCTTTTTTGTGCTAATTAAGTCATTAAAAATTATTTTATGTTCTAATCCTATGTAATTTACCTGAATATCAGGTAAACTATCCTACGTGGCATTCTTAGTTTTCTTTTATTATATACTATAACAAAAGCCATAGCCTCTTATGAACAGTAAACAGTTTGGGCAGGTTTTAAGTGTTATTTACGGGTTTGCCACAATTCAGATTTTATTCCTTCTGTGTGGTCTTCTTAAACGACGACAATAACAGTCCCAACTACGAAAATCACCAATATTGGTCCCAACTTTCGACATATTGGAAACCAACGGACCCAAACTAACGGAGTTAGCCTCGTTAGTGTGATGCTGACGTGGCATGCCACGTATGATCATTTTGCCACGTGGCAAGCCACGTAGGATGCCACGTTAGGATCATTTTTGCCACGTGCACATGCCACGTTAGGATGTCACGTAGGATCATCTTGTCACCTAAGAATGTCACGTCAGCATCACACTAACGGAGTTAGCCTCGTTAGTTTGGGTCCATTGGTTTCCAATATGTCGAAAGTTGGGACCAATATTGGTGATTTTCGTAGTTGGGACTGTTATTGGCCAATAGTCAATAGTTGGGATTATTTATTTTCATTTTTCCTTTTTTTTTTGGGTGCATGTGTGTGATAGATTATTCATTACTTTATTGAATAACGGACTTAAAAACAAATAAACCTAAAGATGCATGTGGACTGGGTCGTATATTTTGCCACAATAATACAGAGTATATGAACATGTGATGTGGACCAATCATACCCATCTATCTCATCTTTGGAAATGACACTCACATGCACTAATCTTCTTCTTCTTTTTTTTTTAACTACCAACAAAAAAGAAATTTTATTATCACCAAAATCACCAAGCCAACGGACAGTTGGCTCAATTACAGTTACTAAGCATATACAAATTAAGCTAATTATGCACTAATCTTTTTATACACTCGTATTTTTTTAAACGCTAAATGGGCCCGTCATCTTGACCAAAAAAATGTCTTTTTAGTGGAAATGGAAAACCAAATTCATCTAACATTCGTGAAAAAAAGGACAATTTGATGAAGTAGTATATGAAATGTTCGGGTCTAAATCTAGGTAATGAAAGTGGGTGGCGGTTGGGTAGTGTTTGGGCGCACCGCATTCGGGTTGCCCGGGCAAGACAGGCCGGACAGAACGTTAGACGGTATGAAAACATGGTGTATAAAAATTGAGAGAGAGAGAGAGATGTGTATAAAATTAGAAGATTGAGAGAAAGGTGTGTTAAAAATTGAGAGATAGGTGGGTTTATAGTTGAATAATTTGATTGTTTAAAAGTAAAAAAGTTTTTATTAACGCGGGTAGTGGTATAATCTTGAAACTTTCAAAATTTTGAGCGTTAAATTATTAACGTCATATCGGCCCACACACCAATTTAGCGCCCTACGTATCGGTGTAGGGCGCGCTAACCGGCGCTAATTTCGATTAAGGTCCCTTTTAGCGCTCGAGTACGTATCGTGTTAGTAGCAACACTAGCAAGTATAAGAGGTGGCAATATGGGAGTTCATTTTTTTTAATTTGGATAGTTAGTGTGCCGGTTTTATTAAAAAGAATTATATTTTTTTAATAATAATATATTTCTCAAATTAAAATGATTTCAGAGGTTTTATGCATGCAAAATATGTTCTTGGAGACTTTTTATTTACGTTTTTAATTTTTTTGGTGTGGCCCTTTAAAGATCAAACATGACTCAAATCGGCACATTCATAAATCACCGTGTCGAAATTGAACTTTCAATATAAAATATATAATGTTACTCAAATTCATATTATACATTACAAGCCGGTACAATCACATAACTGATTGTAGATTTTTGATGCATAACGAGTCAACACTCATGGATACTTGGGAGTTGGGACTCGGGTGTGTTTTCACACCTTGATAATCAATATTATAAACGATCTCTGCATCTTCATTATTGATTGCATCATATGTTTTTGACATTGTAGATCTCCATGCATTTTCATCTACTGCTCGATAAACTTAACAGTTTAGTCTTCTAACATGCACATGTGAGCAAAGTAAATCAATGGAACTAGAGGTGGAAAAAATGGGCAAGTCTGATGGGTTGTGTAACGGGTCGGGTTAGGTTGGTCAGTCCTAAGCGGTCTTTATCCATTATTTTAAACACTATAAGTACAAATGTATTCTGTGTGACAACAAAAAACTATATTATAACAATAAGATCTAACGTTAGTGAACAAAACGATTTTGAAGATTATATGCATTTGAATACACTTTGGCTATTCATACCTCGAAAACTTTCGCGTTTGGGCTATCTACTTTCTTCAGAATTCTTCTTGCTTGAAGTGAAATGACTGAATCATTTGTAGAGCAATTAGTGATTTGAAATGCAAGATAGAGTCCTAGAGTGAAGAAAATAAACAACAATAAGGTGATGCTTGAAAGCCTCATTTTCAATGTTTATTGGACAATTATGGTGTGTTTGTGCCAGTTATTACATAATATATATATACATATATATAATATGCGTGATATGTAATGTACATATGTATATATAGGGTGTGTGTGTGTGTGGGGGGGGGGGGGGGGGGGGGGGGGGGGGTGTGTTTTGAGTCAATTATTGACTTGTCTGAAAGACCGTGGGACTGTGGAGATCATATTAGCCCATGCTCATGGGGGTGAGGTATAGAAAGGCCAAATGTTATCAGCTTTTTACTATTGTTTTTTTTTTTTCTTTTTTGTTGGGTACTCACAATTTGATTAATATAACTACATATGTGTATATTACGAAAATTTTGTGGGTGTTTGGATGTTCATTTTATATTTAATTTATTAAATAATTAATACGAGTTCAAGAATTACATTAGATTATATTACATCAAAATATATTAATTTTCAAACTCAAATGAATAGTAACACTAAATGACTAGTATAAATATTAATATTTTATTTATATTATATTTTATTTAAAAATTTTATTTATATTATATAATATTAATATATTATATTATATACTATTAATATATTATACTGATCCCGACAATACCGATATATCGAACGGTACGGTATCGGTTCGGTATCGGTACGGTACCAGTATGGTATCGGTATTTTACCTTAAAATACTGATACCATCCGATCCGTCCCGTACCGATATCGATAATACCGAAACCGAAAATCCATAAATATGGGTACCGATACCGATCCGAAAACCACTCGGTTCGGTATCGGTTCGGTACGGTATCGGGATCGGAACGGGATAGGATCATATTAAGATTTTATTTATATTATTATTTTATTTAAAAACTTTATTATATTATTACTATTAATATATTATATTATATACTTTAATATATTATACTGATCCCGACAATACCGATACCGAACGGTACGGTACCGGTATGGTATCGGTATTTTACCTTAAAAATACGATACCATACTGATCCCGTATACCGAAACCGGAAAATCCATAAATATGGGTACCGATACGATCCCGAAACCACTCGGTTCGGTATCGGTTCGGTACGGTACGGTATCGGGATCGGGACGAGATTGGATCGGTATTCGGCCTTGTATGCTCATCCCTAATTAATATATTATATACTATTATTTTATTCAAAACTTTTACGGATATCAGTACGGTACCGGTATGGTATCGGTATTTTACCTTAAAATACCGATACCATACCGATCCGTACCTGATACCGATAATACCAAAACCGAAAATCCATTAAATATGGGTACCGATCCCGAAACCACTCGGTTCGGTATCGGTTCGGTACGGTATCGGGATCGGGACGGGAATGGGATCGGTATTCGGCCTTGTAGCTCATCTCCTAATTAATATATTATATACTATTATTTTATTGTATTATTTTATTAAAAAATTTTATTATATTTTATTTACTATTAATATAAATAACATAATCTTATGTAATTTTCGTTACAAATTTCATGTGTTACTTATGTGTAGATT